>CAUYQV010139273.1:0-43404 GCA_963574575.1 Galagoides demidoff | reverse complement strand
GGCTAAGCTGGAGCAGATCTGAGAGACGGAAGAGGGAGGAGGTGAGCCCCATTCCTGCCCCACTCAATGCCTCCAGTTTCCAGATGGCCACACCAGGTGGGGACTGGGCAGGGTCTGGCAAAGTCCCTGAGCTGAAATGCTGAGTTCAAATCCAGGGTGCCCCAGACAGCCCGTGCTCACTTGAGGGAACAGCATGTGGGGGGGACCCTGGAGCCTGGCCAGCAGTGCCCGGAGCATTAAACATACTATTTCTCGGCACACAGGAAACCTGGGCAGAACCACTCAATAATTCAAGAAAGCAATGCTACATTTTCACACAGGACTGGAAGTAGTGTCTGTTTCCACCAGTGGCTGGACGGCTGATGGCCTGTGAGCCTGTGAGGACGGCTGATGACCTGTGAGGTGTTTCCACCAGTGGCTGGACGGCTGATGGCCTGGAGGACTCAGAAGGGCCTTGTCCTCAGTGAGAAATAGTGACCCTTAGACGCCACGCTGCTATACTCTGCTATACCTAACAAACCTTAGGACTCAAAAGAATTAAACTGTTTCAAAGCAACTTAACTGCATTCTTGAATTATATTTATAGGAATACAAAATTACCCAGCAGGGCACCCAGAAAGGTAAACTTTACAATGTTTGACATTCAATTAGTAATTCTGAATAGTTGCCAGGCATGCAAAGAAACAGAAGAATATAACTCGTAGTGGGGGACCAATTAATGAATCAATCAGAACCAGCCCAGACAGATACCAGAATTAGCAGATGGGAAAATTGGCTGTTTTTATAACTGCCTTCTGTAAGTTCAAAAAGTTAAGTCTAAACATGCAAGATGTAAAAAAAGATCAAAAATAATTTTCTAAGGCTGAAAACTATAATATGTGGAGTAAAAAATAGATACACTGATGGAGTTAGTAGATTAGACATGGCAGAGGAAAAGATTAGTGAATTTGAGAAAAATGAGCACAGAAATTATTAAAAAATAAAACAGCACGAGTCACATGGGACGGTACACACAATGAGTCCAGAACCCACCCCCAGACTTCTGTTTCATCTGATAGATTAAGTAAATCTACTGAGTAGAATCTGTGGTCTTTCCAAGTAATTTTTTTTTTTTTTGAAGTTTTTGGCTAGGGCTGGGTTTGAGTCCACCACCTCCAGCATATGGGCCTGACTCCCTACCCTTTTGAGCTACAGGTGCCACCCCTTTCCAAGTAATTTTAACAGGCAGCCAGGGCTGAGATTGTGTGCCAGGCTGCAGGCCCCTGTGTAAAGTCCAGGTTCTCCTGCTAACGTGGCAACAGAAGCTGAACTATCACTTCTTTATGGTCATTCCTGCAGAGGAATCCTGGCTATTCCCTCACCAGAGCCCTTCTGCCTCTGTTCCTGTATTACTCATGGTTATTCCCATGTACACCCACACCGAGACAGGCTGCGGCCTGGGGTCCAGCCAGCCTGGACTGTGCTGGACCTTGTTCCTTCCCTTGAGAAATGTGGCTGACGTAACCGTGCCTCAGTTTCCCCATCTGTGAAGTAGGGGTAAATGACAGTTCGAGTCCTCACAGGTGAGGGTCAAATACTGTTCTGAGCTTAATACCCAGCCCAGAGCTGCGAGCCCGTGACCAGCAGCAGGAATGGTAATTTTATCAGCATTAGTAACAGCTTTTCTGCAGGTTGCAGGGTCTTCCCGACACAGCTCTGCAGAGAGGGGCGTGCGATGCCAGGGTGAGGTTTCTGTAGCTCACCCTGAACCAAGAGGGGATGGATAAACAATGTCCCGAGCAGAATGCAGAGGGTCTTTGGGGCACGGGGCAGAGGAGTGTGGAGGCGTCTGGGTGTGGGAGGGGTCAGGGAGCTTGTTGGAAATAGTGAAACATGGAATAACAAGAAAAAGTTTAAACTGATGAAAGGAACATAATTCAGAGTGCTGAGTTTACGAGAAAATGATGGGTAAGTTTTAGAAAACGTTGTTGGCTTTGAATAAAATGCATGAGTTTGAATATGCATGACCTGTAATTACCTTTTCACAGCAAAGCTTATGAGAATCAGGAAAGGGAAAACACTGGTGCCTGAAGGGGTTATCCCTGCAGGGAGGGGACTGGGGGTGAGGCTGGGGATGTGACCACAGATGGCCACACTATTTTCCCACATGGATCTGGCTTCACCCTGAGGACGAGGCTTCTGGTTCTATCACTTCAATCAGACAGATGCTCAAATGTTCATGCTGTTAGGGTCTCTCGGGGTTTTCCTCCGGCAGGCGACAGGGCAGGGACAGCAACGGGCCACACCGTCAGCTCACACGGGGCTTCAGCTTCCTTGGAGCTCCAAAAACTAAGAGCAAAACCGCAGAATACAACCTGCCACGTGACTCAAGTTTCAGGGGACACAGGCCACTCTGCTTCCCTCTCATCTTGCGGCCTCTCCAGGTGAGTTTTCATGGGGCATTGGACCTGGCTGTCACTAGCCCCTGTGGAAGCCACATGCCTCGTTTAAAAAGCAGAAGCACAACAGTAAGAAAACGATTAAAAAACATACCGGAAAGAAATGGTGGGCTCCATATCTTACAAATAAATTAAATAGCAGAAAGTCATGAACTTGCTCTAGTTCTCACCCCTGGGACTGGGGGAGAGGTGAGCTCTCTGTACTAAGAACACCTGTGGGGTCTCGCTAAGAGGAAGATGAGCCGTGACCCCAGGGAACAGGTGCGGGGGCTCCATCAGCTCCCCAGCCTCTGAGCACCCAGAAGCCGCCTGCTCCCCCCACAGCTGGAGCCTCACCCGGCCACCTTGCCCTGAAATCTCGGGGGTCCCTGCTCACCTGTAACCAAGGCTCCCCTTGCACACAGCACAAATACACAGGCCTGCCCGTTCCTGCACACTCCTGGGAGGAGGACTCACTCATCACTCGCCGTGGCTGGCATCTCTCAACTTCTTATTTTCCGTACCTGGGCTTATGCCCTTCAGACACGGTCACCTGACCTTTGTCAGGCTGTGCCTTCCTCCTGGTACTCAGCATGCCCAATTCATGTTTAAAGCAGAGCATCCTCCCAGGTCCCACATCACTGACCCCAGATGCCTCCTGTGCCCACTGTTTCTCTCCCTCAGTACCAGCAGATCAAACCATTTCACCCAGGATTCCCGAGCAGAAACCAGAATTTCCAGAGCAGGAGCCAAAGGGAACATGCCTGAGGTTTTGTGCAAATCCTGGTGAGTCAAGTCCTCACGGGCAGAAATGAAAGGTATTATGCAGAAAGACGGGACGTCCCAGTGAGCCTCACCCCTGGCCGTTCACACAAAGTCGCTCCCCTAAGATCGAAACATAGTGTCTCCAGGCCCAATTTAATCTCTATTAGGCACTCAATGGCTAAATTAAGAACTTTATGGTTACCTAATTTAGATAAACTCTTAACTATTAACCTCCAATAATGCCATCATTTCACTGAGTAGAAAAGAAAACATCTGGGTGAGTTCAATTAGCCAAGGGCGTGGAAGTGGAGGCTGGGGAGCACCCGCGCATTCTAATTGCGTCTCCCTGACCTTGATGGGGCGGCGGGGAGGGGGGCTCAGGGCTTCAGGCTGCCCATGAGTGGGCAGCTCTGCCATTGTACAAAGAGCTTTGGGGGGTCTTCAAGTCTGATGCACAGGGGCGGGTCCTGCACTCTTGTATATAAGACTCTCAGGCTTTGAAAATCATTATGGGGGTGTCTGTCATGGGGCCTTCATGTGCCCCACAGGATGTGGGTGCTGAGGGGCCGGAGCAGCATGCCTTGGCCTCTGGAATCCTTTGCTGGGTTCTTCAGGTTTTCCCACATGACCCCGATCACACAGGGGCCTAAATGAGAAGGTGCGAAATTATGTTCCCGGGGCAGGCCCAGGTGGGGGTGGGGGTGTGGGCAGCAGATTAACTCTGGAGGGGAGAGAGGCTGCTGGGACGTGGGAGGAAGACCCAGGGTCACTGCACCTCAGACACCAGAGTCTGGGCGGCTCTGCCCCACCCTGGGGCCGAGGGGCAGGCAGAGTCCCTGCAGACCCACACCTGCAGCAGGTGTCTGCGCCTGGTTCTCATGAGGCTGTTTCAGAAAAAGCCAGATATGAAAGGGGTGTGTGTCCAAGCTAAGTCTGGGGAGGGGTCTATCCTGGCCCCTCGGGGCTCTTGACCTCTTGGTATGGGAGACTCCTACAGCAAGGCAGCCGTAGGCCTGTTCAGCTTTCCCCGCAGTGTTTCCTGGAAATCATTCACCACAGGACATCTCTTCCAGCGCTGGAAGGGTTACCTAACACTTTATAAATGATGCAGGAGTGGTGTAGGTAACTGCTCCTACCAGGTGAAGGAGACCAGAAAAGACCCACAGGGAGCAGGGACAGGTGCACCACCAGGAGGGAGGAGCATGGGCCAGGGTGGACAGCTCAGGGGAGCCCTGCTCAGGCCCTGCATCTCCACACCTGAGCAGGCCAGGCCGGGCTCAGAGTCTGAGTCACCCTGGACTGGCTCTTAGGTAGACATGCGGGATGAGGGCCCAGTGTCCAGGAAGGGGGCACACAGCTGCAAAGAAGGGGACACACCTGCAGAGAAGGGGTACAGCTGATGGGAGGGGACACAGTTGTAAGGGAGGGACACAGCTATAAGGAGAGGGACACAGCTCTAAGGGGAGGGCACACAGCTCTAAGGGGAGGGGACACAGCTGTAAGGGGAGGAGAACACACCTCCGTGGGGAGGGGACACATCTCTGTGGGGAGGAGCATGCTGCGGTCTCCCTGTGTGAGAGGCTGGCAGGGTCTGGCCTTTTGCTTTTTTGACCACGGAGCAGAATGACAAGGGTCTGTGAGTGTGTGGAGAAAGGGAACCCTGTCCACTCTGGTAGGAGTGGAAAATGGCTCAGCTACTATAAGAAACGGTCTGGCTGTTTTCAACACCCCCCAAATAAGATTACTATCTAATCCAGCAATTTTAGTTATATGCTCAACAGAATTGAAAACAGTACCTCAAAGAGATATTTGTACACCCAGACTCCTGGCAGCATTATCTGCAATAGAATTCAGAAGCCCCTGTCCACTGCCAGCTGAATAGATAAACAAAATGTCATTTTGCTTACAAAGGAAGAAAATTCCATACGTGCTACACAGGGGCCTTACGACAGTGGACGTGGTGAAATAGGCTGGTTATGAAAGGACAGCTGTGTGATTCACCCCAGTGAGGTCCTGGGTGTGCCAGGGCTGGGAGGGTGGAGGTCAGTGTCCAGTGAGGACAGAGCTTCAGTTTGGGAAGAGTAGAAAGTTCCAGAGACACTGTGAGTGGACTCAATGCCAGTGCACGCTTAGAAATAGCTAAGAAGGGACATTATATGTTATGCACACTTTACCACAATTTTAGTGAAAAGCACCAAAAGCAAGACCCTCGCCAGGCTTTAAGAGAAGTTAGTTTCTTCTTGGCTTCTAAGATTCTTCACAAATTCAGACTATGCCTAAAAGCTCCAAAGGACGTTCTAAATATGTTTAATCACGCTGTAAAATTTTGCTTACAAAAACGCAGGACTGGAGTAAAACCCCTTTAGGGCTTTCCTCCCTCAGTGGAGAGAGCAGATACATTGTCACTGAGCGACGTGGTTTCACAGGCACGACTTATTTACAAGCAGCCCCAAGTCCTGCTGCAGGTGCAGGCAGGCAGCAGACGGCGCAGGTGAGGACTGGCTGCAGGTGGGAGCACGGCTCGCGCTGGGACCAGATGCTTCCCTGTTCTTTTGCCAGATGTAAATCAAGCACCACCTGGAAGAAATTTAATCATTTGCTATGTATTTAAAAACAGTCTCTCTCTGAATTTAAAATGTTAATTTATAATGATGATCACGAGCAAAATAATTAGGAAATAGAGACTTGCTAACATAGGGTGCCAGGCATTTCAGGCTATGACAATGTCGAATTACTTACGTATCCGTGGACTGAGCAGCTAGACCTGAGTCAATAAAACAAAAAACTAAAAAGAAAATAGAAGTAATGATTGAATAATATGTAGATAGGAACAATTGGACGTTTTCTTATGGAAAGGAAAACTCTGATTAGGGCTAATGCTGAATTTACGTGATTTCATTCTCTAAAATGGTTTCATGTGTTGAGTCTAAATCTTTTGTAGCCTCAGAAAAACTTTCTTAATTCTTACTGCCACTGTTTGGGAGGGAATCAAATCATTTACGATTGTCAATTTCCAAATTTCTTCATGGACACAAATCCATTTCTAATTCATCCAACTGCAGATTTAATTTTTGGTAGTAATGAATTCACCAAAAGAAAACCATTTTTGCACATTGGTGTAAATTATTTCCAGTTCCCTCCTGCTCCTCACCCATCCCCACACAGATAAACAGTTTGTCTTTTGTAAACGCAAACAAAATAATGCATCATCTTAAGCAAAATAATTCTTTTTCTCAAACATTTAACTTAAAGAATTATACTAGTTTACATGCCAGTCAACTAATTCATAAAAAAAGTGGGCAAAAAACTTGATTCTTGGGTGGTACCTGCGGCTCAAAGGATTAGGGCGCTGACCCCATATGCCAGAAGTGGCGGGTTCAAACCCAGCCCCAGCCCAAAACTTCAAAAAAAACCTTGATTTTTAACAGGACATTCAGAATAAATAATCTGGTCACACTTAGGCGTGTGCTTTTTCCAGGTAAATTAACAACTGAGCTGAACTAAATATATAATTTCATGCACAATTAAATATTTCAAATCAATGAAATTTATACTGTTTGTCTAATTTCATCTAGGGATCTAGAGAGAGAGAAAGGGTAGGAAATGTTTTTTAGACTTTTTCTACAAATGAGAAGCCAACAGAATCCCTCGTCCCTGTGTTAACACCACCAAACAGACCAAAATGGATTCCCCTGCTTTTTGCAGTGAGATGTCTGCAAAACAGGACAAGCCTGTGAACTTACCAAATAGCTTACTAGTCCCCCCAATAGGTGGCTCGACCCTCCAATACCCCTGCCTATCTAAAGTTACACGGTGTACTCTGCCAGCAAGGCCCTCCTCTGCTGGTCCCACCCCAGACTCAAACCCTGCAGATGCCTGGCCTGGTCTCCACCATGAGGCCCTGCTGGGCGCCCTGCCCTCCTCCTGCCCTGCTGGGCGCTGAGCTCATCTACTTGATGGGTCCCTGGGTGTCTTTTGGGGGAGTTGAGTGTTGACACTATTGATCCTTAGGTAAACTCAAGGACCCCGTGCCCCCCGCCACAAACATGTACCTGTTTAATCTTTTACTTTGGGTAAAGTGCAAGGACAAGATATTTGTAGCAGAGCAGGATCTTTCAACCAATCAAGATAGATGAATTCTCCTTGGAAAGAGATCACACCCTCACATCTCTGCTCTTCATCCTAAACTATATGTTTTTCCAGAATAGAATAAAACCAGTTAAAACTACAAAAATCTTAAGAGAATAATTTTCTGGGCAACTGGAATAAAAAAAAAAAAACTTTGAAGACACGAGACTTGGCTTGTTGTACACGTAGAAACGTAACAGCCAGGAGGCCTGATCAGACCTGTGGAGGTGGCCCCCGAGACGCGGACAGCACGCACCTGTCAACCCACTGTCACTTTCTATGAAATTAAGCTTGTTTGCTTTTTGATATTAATTGTAAGTTGTTATTGAGCTCTAAGAACAAGGAAGAAAAACAACACCAAGCAGCCAATGTCCTGCCCAGGACTGTGGTCGGTCCCTTTGTCCACCGTCCCTGGCACTGACCCTGCTTCATCACATCCCCACTCCGGCATTCGTCACCATCGTTCCCTCTGCATCCTCCATTCCTGGACACCAACCTTCTCCCAATGTGACCAGCTGCCCGTGTCACCCGCGTCACTGCACGTTCTCCTGCCACCCCCTCTTCCTTCCCAGGCAGCTCGAAGTCCCGACCTCACTCCATGTTCTGGGGGGGACTGTGTCTCCACACTCTCCCCAGGACTCTGGAGTGGGACTATGTCTGGAGATTGGGGTCTTGACTGACATAATTAGGTTAAAATAGGGCCTTTGGGGTCAGCCCCAACCCAGCAGGACTGGGGTCCTTAAAAGAAGAGGGGAGGAGGACACAGATGCACAGAGGGGTGGCCGGGTGAGGACACAGGGAGATGGTGGTGGCCACGTGCCACAGACTTGGGAGACACCAGCCCAGCCACACCTTGACCTGAGGTTTTCAGCTCCTAGGCTGTGAGGACTAAATCTCGTTCAAGCCCTGGTCTGTGGTTTTCTATCACAGCAGCCCAAGCTGCCACTCACACTCCATGGAGATTCTGGGGATGTGCTGTCCTGGGTGGTGACGTTGTCCTGTCCGTGTGTCCCTAGGCTCTCGGGGTCTCTTTCCACCTCTGTGGTTCACCTTCTCTCAAAGTGGCCAGGTTGTGTACCAGCCTCGTGGGTACTGGGACCTCTCATGGGAAGGGGATGCCTTTCCTCTCCTCCCATCGGCCTGCAGACTCCGGGCCTTGGGGCAGTCGGCCTTCCATGGACGTCTGTGGAACGACCCTACCCCCCAGCTAGACACTCTCATGCTCGGAGTCCTTGACCTGCTGGGGTGTCTGCCTCCGGCCTGAGATGGCAAACCTCAGCCCTGCCGGCCGGCCTCGCAGCCGCACAGATGTGCCATCTCCACACTCACGGAGTGTCTGTCGGGAAAGGCACTTTTGCTCTTTATTTTTCTGCCGGCCCCTCCCTCTGTCAGCTGATAATGTATTTAGGGCAGTGCTCCCCTAAAAGACCCTCCTGGTGAAAGCTTTTGCAAAATGAAGACCCATCTAGCAATACAATTACTCCCTAAACTATATCTTTTTAAACTTAATGCTAGATTTGCTGAAAGTGGGATAGGCCAGATACTCAATGGGCCCAATATGAAAAACACGAATGGTGTGCCGTGGCTGACAGGCCTCGTGCCGAATTTAGATGCTAATTTGGACATTATACATCCTGTTGGTTTGACTGTTCTTTACTGAGAGAGGAGCTGCTATTTTGACTTCACGGAATTGACTTCCTTGAAATCAGAGTCTGCTCAGGACCTGGAGGGGGCTGTAAGGAAACCAATTCAGGATCCCTTTATATGGCGGGCCTTGGTAGAGAACGTCGCATCGGCCACGTCATGATGATGCCCCCGAACCAAACCGTTTCTGTGCTGGATGCTCAGTGTGGCTCAGCTTTCAGAGGCCGTTTACCAGCCCAGATGCCTCGTCCTCTGGTCTTCATGAACCCACGTGTACCTGTCAGGACCGTGGTCCTCACGTTTGCTTCAGAAAATGTGGTCACTGTGATTATAGTTCTCCCTGTGCGGAAATGAGACTCCAACTCATAATCCTTTTATCATTGAGTTGGATGATTTATCTCTCGCTAAATGAGAGTGGAGAAATTTCAAGGGCAATTTATCTAATTCTTTCCCTGCATGTAATTTTTTTTTTAAAAAGAAATTTGCCCTGATCAGAAAAAGCCCATTTTCCAGAGGGATTCTTTAATGACACTGATCTCTCGTGCATCCCTTCCCCTCCAGTAGACCTTAAATAATTGTCCCAATTAAGCTACAAGGTGAGTTTCTAAATCTTTTTTCTTTGTCCTTGAAGCATCACAGATGATTTTAAAGTTGTTTTGATCATTATTTTGCCGTCAGGTTTTTATTTTCCAAAGCACAATGACGGAGGTCCCCATTCAGCTTCTCGGCTCCTCTTCTCAGGATGGCACCACCTTCTCCCCCATATGGCATGGCCCACCCTGCCCCAGGCACCAGCAGGGCACCTGCCCAGCCCACTGTACCTCACACAGGGCTCTGCAGCACACTGCTGGGTTGCCTGTAGTGAGTGGAGCCTGCAGGGGAGAGGAGCATTGTGGTGACAGCCTGGAGCAGGAGCTGTGCCTACCGCCATGCTGAGTCCTGACCAAACGGGGCACCCGTGATTGTGTGGCCCACGGAGCAGGATGGGGCTGAGAACTACGCAGTGTGTGTGCGTGTGTGTTTTATACACAGTTATGAATAAGAAAACTCGCAAGTATGAATATTATTTAAAATAGGATCTAATACCTGAATACGTCCTGAGGACCCCAAGCTGCCACAACTTGAGGTTTGCAGAAATGCAGCTCAGGCTTCCTGGTGGCCACACCCCCCACCTCAGGGCTCGCCACTCTTGGGTTTGAAGCCATTTTAGGAAAACCTCTCTGGGTGCAGAATGGAAAGGAGATTTCTGGGGCTGGGTGGGGTGGGCCCTCAGGCAGCAGGTGAGTTCAGTGGGTTCATAGCAACATGGAAGTGCTCTGCCATGGGGTTGTGGTCTCCACCTGCCCATGACAGGAGGGCTTGGGGTCCCAGGGTAGTGCTAGAGACAGGTTGGCCCTGACCTAACCTGAGGACAGGTGGGTGCTGCTGTGTCCATGAGCAGCCTGTCCTGATGAGGGGCTAAATCAAGACCATCCAACACAAGAAAATCTGACCACTGAGTGCTGGGGAGGGTGCAGGAGAGACGCCCTTCACACAGCAGGGGTGCAGACCACAGTGCTGCCCTTGGAGGATCCCCTTTATAAACCACACACACTCATTACAAGGGCCAGCCACATGTGCCTCAGGACTTCCCAGAGGAAGGGACACCTGTGTCCACACAGGACCCCGTCACAACTGTTCTCAGTGGCTCAGTCATGGTCACCCAGACTGGAAACAGCCAGAATGTTTCCTTATCAGTGAGGACAGACAAGTGCGCGGTCCTTTCATGTAACAAAATACAACTCAGCCTGGAGAAGGGCTGCTGGTCATGTGAGGCCCCTAGGGATGACGGCTCTACAGAGGACATTCTGCAAGGGGCTCACCAGAGTGCAGGCTGGGCGTGGGGTGGGGTGGACTGCCCAGCAGGGCGAGGGGTGCATCTGGGATGATGGCACGACCTTGTAGTTTGATGGTGTTTCTACCACCCAGTGCGTGGGTCAGAACTGCAGGCTGTGAACATCCAGGTGGGTTTTCTCTGAAGGGTCAGCAGAGGAGAGGAAGGCAGTGAGGCTGCTTTCAGCCTGTAATTGCCAGAAGTGCTTGAAACCGCCATCCCCTCTTGGGCACCTGAGTCCTGTGGCAGGAAGCAGCTTCTCTTAGCCCAGGAGCCAATTCTGTGACCCCATCTGCACTCACTTCAAAGTGCCCTCAAGAAAGCAACGTCCACTAGTGTAATAGGAAGGCCCGGGGAAACAGTCACAGGAATAAAATGTTTACCAGCACAGACAGAGCGTGTGAGAAGACACGCTTCATCTTTTCCGTTAACTTTTAAAGCAATGACTGGGGTGACCCTCCAGGGTGTTGTGCTGAGGGAAATGAACAGATGTGGGAGGACAAACTGGGGCCACAGCCAGGGGCTGGGCTGGGCAGCTGGTGGTCATCTGGGCTTCTGTTGTGCAGACCCTCAGTGTCCCGACTTGTGACATGTCAGTGGTCATCCTTGAGGGCGTGGTGTGGATGAAGAACTATCCACCTGAAGCATGCTGCACAGGCCTGGCCCAAATCAGCCCAGGGAAAACCTGAGCTGCTCTTGGCTCCTCCAGTGTGGCTGTGCACCTGCTGTGCCCAGGTAGCCACCAACACCAGTGGTCTGGACAGGTAGGCTCTGCTGGTCCCACTCTGCTGGCTCAGTCCCCTCTGGGGGCCTGGGCCAGGAGGGGCCATTCAGTTTGCTGTTACTGCAGGTCCATCCAGGTGGGCATGGGAGCCTGCTGTTGGCCCCAAGTTCTAGGCTGGTCCTCACTCTGCCCCAGCGGGATCCGACTCACAGCTGCTAAGGTGTGGCCAAGCATGACTCTTCTTTTTCCTGAATTTTGTTTGTCTTTTGTACTGAAGGAAGGTGGTAGATCCAGGCTGGGAGCACAAGCTTTCTGCTCACAGCTGGGATCAGGTGACCTAGAGATCAGGTGACTCACGATGGAGCTGGATCTGCCTGGCTCTGTGTGCTGAGGGCACCGCAGGTGTGTCGGCCACACGTTGGAGCTGGATCTGCCCGGCTCTGTGTGCTGAGGGCACGGCAGGTGTGTCGGCCACACATTGGAGTTGGATCTGCCTGGCTCTATGTGTTGAGGGCACCGCAGGTATGTCAGCCACGTCTGGGCCCAGCAGAGCTCAGGTGCCTTGGACTCTCACTCCCAGCACAGACCCCTCACCTGCCAGGTGGTGCCTCCTGCACCTTGGCCACTGTCCCCTGGTCATGTTGTGGGCCTCAGGGATGGCTGACGACAGTGTGCCACTTGCAGCCTCCCAGGAGCGAGGAAGTGTGTGAGTGGCTGGCTCCCTAGGTCTAGTGTCCGGCAGGAAGCCTGGGCAGCCTCTGGACAGACAGCCGTCCTGAGAAGTTTCATGACGTTGTCGTCCGCGTGCTCCCCAGGATGTCAGTCGCTCTCTGAGTATGTTGCGACCCTTTGAGAAATGTTGATTGATTTCTCTCGGGATCTCGGTGGTCAGAGGGGTGTGCAGCATGGGAGAGGCAGAGTCTGGAGGTGGTGACTTTGCTCATGGAGAGCCTTTCACTGTGCCCTGCCAGGGACACTGAAATTCCCAGCGCAGGGCTTGGTGGACTTCTCCAGTGCTGGGCCCGGAGATAAAATCCAAGTCTGTCAGTGGAAGACGAGCACCTTAACTGCTCTCAGACTGGGTGTCAGAGGCTGCCTGGGGCTCGGGCACAGCTTTGATTTCCAGGTGGGTGCAGACTGGGGACGGGCAGGTTGAAGACAATCTTGAGTGTTGAGGCTGGAGATTCCAGAGAGGATGGGATGGCTGCCCTACAGACAGGTTCTGCCCACCGCACCCAAGGCCTGGGCTTTGCTCAGGCCCATCCCTTTGCTGCCTCACTCTGCCCCTGTCTCCTAAACCAGCTGAGGCCGTGTGGTTCACATCCTGTGCATAAAGGCTGCAACGCTTCCTGACTGAGCAGAGAGTCACCTTGTCCCCGTGTCTGCCACTCCAGGTGCTCGAGATCCAGCTGTCACTGTGGGTGGACAAAGGAGACTCAGGAGCACGAGGTGTCCAGCCCTCACTGTGGATGGACAGAGGAGACTCAGGGGCACGAGGTGTCCAGCCCTCACTGTGGATGGACAGAGGAGACTCAGGGGCACCCCGTGTGAGGGCCTTGTTTGCCTGGCTCCTGTAAGGTCTTCAAAGCAAACATCTACTGGCAGAGCCAAGGGAAATGCCATTTGGGTTTTCAAGAACTAACTGAGGCATGCACAGCTGCATGAGGAGCCTTGTCCTCCCTGCCTCCTTCTCAGTTTCTTGAGAACTGGACCAAGGTTTCCAGGCACTTTGAAGAGTCAGCCCAACAGTGTGTCTGCTTGGGGCATGTTGGCACCAAAGCCGTGTTGCTCTGACTGCTGGCACCAGAGGCTGGTGGAGGCTGAGGGACAGGGTGATGTGACAGACACAAAGGCCACCTCTGAGAGAATCAGGCCCATGGCAGGAGCCGTGCCCAGCAAACCAGCACCAGCTGACCTTGAGCTGGTCAGCTCTGTTCCCAGGGCAGGGAGAGCAGACCAACATGAATAATGCAGGCACTCCATGCTTTGGGAAAATAAAAATAAACGTTTATGCTGGTGGATTGTAAAGTCTCCACCACTTCCTTTATTCCATCTTGTGCTTCTAAATAGAGCACATTAAGCTCTCCGGGAAGCTGGCTCTGACACGGCGCTGTGTACCTCTGCCTGAAATGAAAGCCTCCTGTCTGCTGAGGACGGTGAGGACCAGTAATTTACCACCTCAGCTGTAATTTTAAATGCTCCCCACTGCAGGGACGGAAGCTTTCTTCCTATAATTACAGTGGAATCAAAAGACTAGCACGCTAATGCGTGAGCCTCCACGCCAGCTCTCTATAATAGCCGCTCTCCAGCCCATATGTTTTTAATATGTCAT
Source organism: Galagoides demidoff (assembly GCA_963574575.1). Classification (NCBI taxonomy): domain Eukaryota; kingdom Metazoa; phylum Chordata; class Mammalia; order Primates; family Galagidae; genus Galagoides; species Galagoides demidoff. The sequence goes on along the minus strand of CAUYQV010139273.1, from coordinate 29,521 downwards.
CTGTACGAGCTTGTCAGCACCAAGCCTGCCCTTTTTCTGTTTCCCCCTAAATTAATATTATTACTTTGAAATTTAAATATTTGTGGAACTAAAAAAGAAAAAGAAAAATACCAGCAAATGTAAAATGCAGTCAGACCCAGTTTCTGGTTTAGTCTGCCAGAGGCTGGCTCTTTGGAACAGAGGCTGGGAGGCAGTGTCCCTGACTGCTGGGACTGGGACCTCTGGGGAAGCCACCCTGCACCTGGCGTCGCAGCCAGATCACAGGCAAGGGCAGCTTCTCTCTTTGGGATATCCCCTGCTTTACAGTGTTTGTACCTGTAACTTTGTCCAGCTCAGCCACACCCATGAGCTCTGGTGTAGTCACTGTCATAGGCTGGTCTCCTGGTGACTGTGTCGCTCCATGGACATCGTCTGCCTAGATTCTATCCAGACCCTCTGCAGGGCAGAGGAGCAAACAGCTTGTGCTGGACATACCTGCAGGTCTCCCCATGGGGGAGGCTCTCCCTGACCCAAGGCAGCTCAGTGGAGACACCTGTGGGTGTCCCTGTGGGGAAGGCTCTCCCCGACACCTGGCAGCTCAGAGTGGAGACACCTGTGGGTGTCCCTGTGGGGGAGGCTCTCCCCACCCTCGGTAGCTCAGAGTGGAGACACCTGCGGGTCTCCCCGTGGGGGAGGTTTTCTCTGACCTGAGGAAGCTCAGAGTGGAGACACTTGTGGGTCTCCCTGTGGGGAAGGCTCTCCCCACCCTTGGTAGCTCAGAGTGGAGACACTTGTGGGTCTCCCCGTGGGGGAGGCTCTCCCCACCCTTAGTAGCTCAGAGTGGAGACACCTGCGAGTGTCCCTGTGGGGGAGGGTCTCCCCACCCTTGGCAGCTCAGAGTGGAGACACCTGTGGGTCTCCCCATGGGGGAGGCTCTCCCCGACCCCTGGCAGCCCAGTGCAGCTCACACATCCTCACCCGTGGATGTCATCACTATACATGTGGGAAGCTGATGCTAGGTGCCAGTGGGACGGCAGGAGACAAACCTCCATGCCCACGAGGGACCCTTTGCTGCCTCCTGGAATGTGAAACCTGGAGGAACAACTTTGTTCTTTTGCAGACAAGAAAGTCGGGGTGCCTTGCCCAAGGGGCCCACTGGGCTGCGGGTTTCCCTGGATAATGAGCCGTGTTCTTTCTGCCACAATGAAGCACTCTCCTCTCAGTCTGCCCAGACTGCCCTCCAGGGACTTGGAGCAGCTTCTAGGCATGAGGCCTCTCTTTCCTGGAAGAAGTGCTGACGGCAGACACTGGAGGACCCATTTCTGTTAGTGGGATTTGGGAAGCTTCAGCGGCAGACCAGACCCAGGAAATGCCACTCCACTGGCTCTGTGAGAAAACGCCATTAACACTTGAGGCCTCTGCAGACAGGCCCTGGTGGCAAAACGCAGTCTCCAGACGACACCCAGAGTCACATTTTCATGTATGCAACTTTAGTCTCTTTCTCATTTTTTAAATTATAGTATTCTGTTCTTAGAAGTTGCCTTTAAAAAGTGCAATTTAAAAACCATTAGATGCTCCAGATTTCACCTGTGCTATTTTTTATGCCACACATTTACATTCTCGTACAAGTTAAATCTGGAGGCTCAGGGAGAAGCCTCAGATGAGGAAAGCCTCTTGAGCAGATTGGCTCAAACACCCTGAGATCACATTAGTACATTGATTAGTTCGATGGTCGCTGTCTTAATTGACAGTTTGTTTCTAAATAGTCCAGTATCTACACGGCCCCATCAGATGCCTCTGGGAGGGCAGATAAATACAATACAGCTGTGCACTCAAGGCACACCTGTCTGGAAGAGGCGGCATTAACCCTTGGAGCTTTGGGAATGAACTGGAAGGGGTGTGGCGGAGAAACACGGGCAGAGGCTGAACAAGTTCAAGGCAAGATGACAGCTTCAGGGACGTTTGAACAAGGGCTCAGTGGTGAGGTCTTGGCCAGGATGGAGTGGATCTTACACTCGGGGGCTAAACTAACCCAGCTGAGGAGGGAATTGTTGTGTCTCAGGCAGGAAGGGGCAGGACCTCCTGAGGAAGGGGGAGGACAAGTGTGTGTGAACCCCAATTGTCAGGACTGTGCCAAGGGAGCAGCAGAGAGCTGTGGGCTCCCCACCTCCATGCACGGTCATCAGGTCACATTGATCCCATCTCACACTTTCCCCCACCATCCAGAGCAGAAGGTACCCTGAGCCATTGAAACCCTTTTCTGCTTCTCTGTAGCAAAACAACTCAGGTGGCAAAAAAGGTTTTCATAGAAGCACATTTGAGGCCTATATGCCTAAGTATGCACTTCACAAACATGCATCCACTACTCATTTTTTAACTGTGCTACAAGGACTTTTCCAAATCTAGGGACAGCAAATTATAAGCCGAAATATCGTGGGTGCAAATGTGCATTGCTTTCCCCTGTGGGGTTAGCGAATAGCAGATAAGATGATTGAAAATGTTAAAGCTAAATCAACAGACATTTATACTTAACAAAATGAAAAGCATCAACTTAAAACCATCACTAACTCAAAATGCTATTAAAGATGTTTTCCCAACAAGCGTTTCCCTCCCGCTTGACTGTGGGGACCCCACTTATCCGGGCGTGCACATGTTAGGGGGGCCTTTTAACAGGCAGGGCTCATTGCAGACACACAGTCTCAGTCTCTGTTAACTCAAAAGCACCAGTTCTTAGTAAATCTTATGGCTCATGTGGTGGGTTGTGTGCAAATGACCATTAGACGTAAACACAGATAAAAATCTGTGGCATCAATTGCTTCTAAGAGTCAAACAAGAGAGGACCTACAAAAACATCTCAAGTTTCTTCAGGGCCCGGCAGCCTCCTGGGGAATGACCCCAAAGGAGTGGGATTTTTGGCCTGGAAAGAGTGGGACTCACTATCGCACAGAGGGCGGCACTCCTGCATGTGCCAGAAAGCTCTGTGAGGACCATGCACCTCCAGGTACAACCGACCAACCGTTCTTCTGAAGCCCATGGGGTGGGGTCAGCTCTGTCTCTCTCCATCAGGAGAAAAGCCAATTGTTATTATTCTGCTTTTCTATTTTATTGGGGGAGGGCATGGAACTAAGAGAAGAACTCTGTACGTTTCTTGTTCAAATCCACGTTCTTAGTTATGTGTGTCATGGCGGCCCGGTGAAATAATTTTCATCCACATTCTCACATTCAGTCCACTACCCACGTCTGTGCACCTGCAAAGCTTGTGAGCAACTTCTACAACCAAAACTTTGAACAAACAGGACCACAGACAGCACCTCACACCTGCGGGTCCCTGGGCATGGGCCTTTGAGCAGAGAGTGATCATAATTGTGGTCACTTAATCATCTTATGCTATAGTCTAACATATTCCACACCATCTTGCCCTCAAAGCAGACCCTTCAGTCAGAGTTGTACAAGCACATTGAGCACCTGCTGAATGCTGGATGGTGAGGCTGCCAAGGGGACACAACCGGAGTTGGACACACAACTTGGGCTATGTCACTAGAACAGGTGGGTCATTGTGGTGGGTGCCATGTTACGGTGACACCCAGGGCGACAAGAGCCGGTCCCTGAGACCAAATACCTTTCACGGAGACATTTCTGAATGACCCAGCGAGGAAGTCCCCTGAGCAAAGGTCTGGGGCCAAGTGCAGCGAGGGCCAGCGAGGCCCATGGAACTCCCTGCCGCCGGCTGGCGAGGGGTGTATGATGGGGAAGCAGAGCTGGGAGGGTCTTATCTGTCCCACTGGGGTTCAGGCTATATCGGGAGCAGAATCAGCTAGAAGATACCGTCTGGTGATTCTGAAGCACCTGAAAACCTCCGTCCAGCCAGATGTCTCGTCAGTCTGGTCATCGCATTTAGTCTGTCTTAAGCAGGCGTCCTCAAACTACTGTCCATGTGCAGCCCACCCAGGACATTTATCCGGGCCTGCCGGGTGTTTTTGCTGCTACTGCCTGTCCTGCTTAGTAGCCGACTCGTCCCGGGGCCTGTAGTCTGGCCCTCCAATGGTCTGAGGGACAGTGACTGGCCCCTTGTTTAAAAAGTTTGAAGACTCCTGGTAAGTATTCCTAAGCAATCTGCTGGATAACCTTTCCCAGAATTCTGCCTGGGATTGGTGTTATGTCCACCAGCTTCAGCTTTTATAAGATTTCATACTACACAATGCTTAAAATGCACAGTGGGGACCGTGGTGGGTGCTAGAGGCTGTGAGCCCTGCATAGCCACAGGTAGGAGCCAAGAGCTCGCAGGTGGTGGGACCCTGCTCTCGGGGCCCACACGGACCAGACCCAGAACGCTGGCAGGGTTTTAAGGGAGGTGACTGGATGAACATTTAAAGAACCACTTTGTCCTCAGAGTTGGTGCTGTCCAGGTGGAAGAGACTGGTATTTGGATGGGGCAGCGCTGCAGGGCGGAGACGCAGAGGAGATGGAAATTTTAGGACTGTGGATGGGGTCCAGGACGTTGGGCAGTCTGGGTGGGTTCTGGTGGTTTCCCCAGAACAAGAATGTAGAAAGTGAAGCAAATCTTCGCAGTGGGGAAAGTATCCAGTCACTTCTGTGCACGGATGCCCTGGACAGCCTTCAGGTGGAACAGTGAGCAGACGGCAGGTGATTTTTAGGCATGAGATGGTGGCATCGCCTGCCAGGTCTGAGTTAGGGTCCCAGGCTCCGTGTCTAACGTTGCCTCTGTGTGTGCCTCAGAGAGCGACTTCTCTATAAGTTAATAGATCTCTTCTCCATGGACATCTCGATCTTCATCTTGAGTGCCGAGTGTCCTTGTGTAAATTCCAGGAAACGCAGGGTGTAGGCACATCCCTGCCTTCTGAGCCATTCACCAACCAAGAGCTGCAGTAACCCTAGAGATGTCCGTGAGGCACGGCAGAGCATGGGGCTCAGCCCAGTCCACAGAGATGGAAATAGAAATAGGCCTGATTTTTTCACTTTGTATTTTCTGGTGTGTTTTTAAAAGTTCAGTCTCATGTGCCAGCCCTTGTTATGGGAATACCACAGATGCTTTATGCCTGGTGGATATTTTGCACCAATTTGGGACTAGAGTTTGAAGAGATAGGGCTGACCAGTGGAAAGTGTGTGAGCCCGTTGCCGTCCACGTCTCTGGGAGTGAGTCAGGACATCACCAGGGAATAATCCCAGAATTTCCAAGAGAATGGTGTCTATTCATTCTAGAGCACTCAGATTTTTGTTTCTGGCCAAACCTGGGCGACAATCCTTTGTGTTGGAGGCAGTTAAACATTACTGTGGGAAAATCCTCAATTGACTTGAAAACAGTGAAACTCTTTGCATTTCCAACAAAAGGAATGAGTTTTGAAGGTGGGAAATTGTCACTACCTGATTAAAAAGAAACCTCTGCCAAAGTAAAACACAGTTTGGAGGGGAGAGACGGGGGAGAGAGAAAAGAAAGAGAGAGAGAGAGAGAGAGGAGAGAGAGAGAGAGAGAGGGAGAGAAAGAGAGGAAGGAGGGAGAGAGGGAGAGAAAATCAGGGCAGAGAGGAAAGAAGAACAACCAGGAGCCTGTGGGGTGTGGCGTGGTGATATTCAGTTGTTTTCGGTTTTAACAAAAACATGGAGGGGGCCACAAGACAGGGAGCCTGGAGGGAGCCAGGTGAGTCTCCTGGGGAGGTGGGAGGCCCCCAGGCCGGCTGTCTGTGGATCTGGGACGGGGGCCCTTTCAGGGAGGACCCTGGGCCTGTGGAGCTGAGCGTGGTGGAGGTGTCCACCCTGGCCAGGGTGGGCTTTCAGTGTGATGCTATGAATGGGCTCATAAAACTTCCACTCCTAGGGATGAGTTCTGCTCCTGCGAGGAGGCCCAGGCTCGCTGATTGACAGCCCAGGAGCGGGATGCATTTGGCGAGTGATTATTGCTGCTGCTTCCATGGAAACGCAGGAGCTGGGAGACAAGGTGAGGCTTCCTAGACAGCCTCCTTTCATGACTTCCCTGCTCCTGATCCTCTGTCATCCAACTGCTGTTCCCATGGCAACCGATGGAAAGACCCTGGCGGGGACTCTGAGTCGCACTGTGGATTTCCTGGTGCGGGCAACTCCAGGGGATGGTGCGGGGTGGAGCCCAGGGAGGCTGCAGGTGGAGCCCCAGCATGTGAGCAAGACTGGCCTTGGGGCCCTAAGGACCACAGGGAGCCCATGTGGAGCCACCAGCTCTGGCACCCTCGCCCCCCAGGTGATTTCCTTTCTCAGCTCTCAGGGGTGAGCCTGCTGGGCCACCCATGGGTGGACAACAGGAAGCATCCTCCCCAAAGTGTACACCTGGGCACCAGTGGGACCCAGGGCAACCAGGGTGGGGCCTCCACGTGTGGCTCTGCCCCTTCTAGTAAGGCCTCAGCCAGGAACTTGGGCAGCCCAATGCTGGGAACCTGGTTTCTTCTACCAAGGGACTAATGCTGCTCCTTCCTTACTGGGGGGTGGGGGGGATTATGACATGATCACAGGGGATGTGCCTAAAAATGAAGAAAAGTGATACATAAATAGATACAAATACGAGAACCCCCTGTGGGTCTCTTTTCAGATGATTGATACAATGTTCAACTTTCAGAGAACTTCTCCAGCTCTGTTTTCTTTAGCCTTAAATAGAAACTCTATCCACATGTTATTTTATGCTGTCATAAAGTCTAATTTGGGATCTTTCGGGCCACACATGTCTCTGGCCCTGCCTGCAGATGCCTTGAGTGGGTGTGCGTCACCCCAGAGAAGTTCCTCCTTAGGGGATTTAAGTGGTCCCTGTGGGATCTCAGTTATGCCCAGACATCCTATCACGTTCTGTGCCCAGTATTTCTGTTAAATGAAAAACCTCAGTTGAGCAAACCTCCAGAAGACCTCTCCTGGGCCTGAGCATAAGGACCTGGAGATGCACCCCAGCCAGTCCCCTGCCCCACTCAGCTCATAGGAGCTCATAGGCACCCCAGCCAGTCCCCTGCCCTGCTCTGCTCACAGGTACCCCAGCCAGTCCCCTGCCCCACTCAGCTCAGAGGTGCCCCAGCCAGTCCCCTGCCCTACTCAGCTCATAGGCACCCCAGCCAGTCCCCTACCCTACCCTGCTCAGCTCATAGGTACCCCCAGCCAGTTCCCTGCTCAGCTCAGCTCTGCCCCAGAGAAGGTCCCTGACCCTTCCAGCCCTGAACACTGCACTGCTGGCGTATAAAGTGTGCGCCATCTAATTGCAACATTATTTCCCCCATAGTCTCAGCTAAGCTCTGAGCTACAGAGATGATACCAGTAAGCTTAGGAAGCAGGGTTGTAACCTCAGACGGGGGGGATGGCCTGTTTTCCGCCCGAGGCCTCAAGGCAGGGTGTGAATCCTACTAGAGTCCGCCGTGCTGTCTCTGTGTCTCTGCATAGATGACTTCATGTCCTGGGTCAAGCTGTGGCATCTGTGAGGTCAAACGTCCTCTCTCTACACACTGAGGCAGTTGTCTGGAGGCCTTGTCTTCTCTGGGGGATGGCGGGCACTGTCACCAGCTGCTGACCCCTGTCAGATGGAGGTGCTAAGATGGGTCCTGCCAAGGGTGCAGCAACAGTAGGACTGTCCCCAAGGGCTGGGCTTGTGGTCTGTCACAGCCTGGCTGGGGCAGGTGGTCTAGGGCATGGTCAGTGAGTGGGGCCACAGAGGCCTTGGGGGGGGCAGTGCTGGCTATCTGTGTGGTCCCATATCTGTCTCTGGCTGCAGGGCACTCTTCTGGTCACCTAAGTCCCTGCCTTGGCTAGGCACAAAGCCTTGTTCTCAGAGAAGAAGGCTGGGGCTGCATCTAGGGGCCAGGTTCAGGCTGCAGCCAGGTGTGGCACCTGCCACGTGGCCCCAGAGTCCTTACCTCAGCTGGATTTGTTGTGGCAGTGGCAGTAATCAGGTCACTATGACACCTGGGATGGTAAATTAGGGCAGCAGATGCCCTCCAGACCCTCCTTCTCAAGCACAGTTGGCCTCAGGGCCTGGACAGTGCTGGCTTTGGGGTGGACAGTCTGGGCAGGGTGGAGGGAGGGGCAGAGCAGGTGGGACCTCACAGCCTAGACTTTGGTGGAAAGCCTGAGGGGACCAGCCAGTACCACGTGCTGGAGGGGGCACAGGGCCTGGGCTTTCTTCTGCCTCCTGGCCTGTGGGCAGCATTGGGGCACATGGGGACAGAGTCCCTCAGAGGGCAAAGGAGGAAGAAGGGGGTGATGCCGGGGAGAACCTGGTTTATGGTCAGTAACTGCGGGCAGGTCAATCTGCTTATCTGTTTGTGAGACACTGTTTGAGTATTGATTTGTCCTTATCAAAGCCGAGAACAATGATTGACAGGGAAGATGTTTAAAGGACATGAAGTTCATCTACTGTCCAGAGGTGGGTCAACTTTTCTCTTACAGTAAGTCAGATGTCAGTGGCTGTGCCGAGTTGCTGCAGCCTCTGATCTACCACGTTTCACACCATTCTCTCAGGTTACTTTCAGAAGAAGAAATGAAAGAAGCTATTGTTAAAAACTCAACAAACTAGAAGTAGAAGGAAGCCCCCTCAACATGATGAGGGCCACAGGCAAAACCCAGAGTGAACATTGTGCCTGGTGCTGACAGACTGAGGGTGCTTCCTCCATGATCAGGGGCAGAAAAGGATGCTTGCTTTGCCACTTCTATTCAACATGGGATCAGAAATTTCAGCCAGTGCTATTAGACAAGAAATAAGAAGTAGAAGGCATCCAAATTGGAAAGGAAGAAGTAATATTATCCCTGTTTGCAGATGACACAATCTCAGACACAGAAAATCCTAAAGATTCCCCTAAAAACTGTCAGGGCTATGAAATGAATCCAGGGAAGTTTCAGAATATATGATATCCAGACATCCAAATTAGTTGTATTTCTACATATTGACAATCATCAGATAACAAGTTAAGAAAAAATTTCACTTATAATACCATCTAAAAGAACAAACTATGTAGACCAAGAAAGTAAAAAATACTGGTACCTTGAAAACTATAAAACATTACTGAAATACATAAATAAAAGACATAAATAAGTGGAAAAGTATTATGTGTTCATGAATCGGAAGACTTAACATTATTAAGATGACAATACCACTTAGCACAATCTGTGATTCAATGCGATCTCTCTCTTGGTGTCCTGATGACATTTTTTTTTCCTGGAAATATAAGAACTCGTCCTAAAATTTATATGGAATCTCAGGGGGTCACGTATAGTCAAAACAATCTTAAAAAAAAAAGGACAAAATTGGAGGATTCGCACTTCCTGATTTCAAAACTTACTTCTAAGTTACAAAAGGAAACAGGTTTGTGTTCCCACACATGACCCGGGGGAGGGAGTAGGGAGAAGGTTAGAAATAAACCTTCCAGTATAGGGCCAAACGAGGTTTGACAAAGGCGCCCCACTCAGTCAGTGGAGACCAAGAACAGTCTTTTCAATAGATGGTGCTAAGAAAACAGAGTATTCACATGCAAAAAAATGAAGTTGGGGCCTGACTTAACACTGCATACAGAAATTAACTCAGAATGGATCGAAAACTAAACACATGACTCTTAGAAAAAACATAGGAGAAAAGCTTCACAACCTTGGATTTGGTAGTGGATTCTCAGCCATGATACCAAAAACACAGGCAAAGAAAGAGAACAGGTTAACGGAACTTTATCAAAATTAAAGGCTCATGTTCATCAAAAGGTCCATTGGCAAGGGAAATGGAGACCCACAGCATGGAGAAATATTTGCAAGTAACACATCTGGGAAGGCATTAATACCCGGGATTCAGAGAAACAGGCCAACCCCACACAAGTAACACAATTCAGGAACAGGCAAAAGAACTGAATAGACATTCCTCCAAAGAGGATGTGCAAGGGGCCGAAAAGCATGAACATGTGCCCAACCTTAGTAATTACTAGAGAAGCAGCAGTCAAGGCCATGAGATTCCACTTCACACCCATGAGAATGACTATTGTTAAGAAAACCCTCGGAAAACCAGAAAATAAAATGTTGGTGAGGACGTGGGGAATTTCCAGTGGGAATGTGTTAGGAGGTGCAGGTGCTATGGAAAACACTGTGTGGTTTCTCAAAACAAAACAAACGAAACGCAGAATTACCACATGAACCACAAATTCCACTTGTGGGTATGTCCTCAGAAAAATCGAACGTGGGGATAGACCAGGTATTTGAACACCAGTGTACACAGTGGTGTTATTCACAATGGACTAAAAGGTAGAATCAGCCCAGACGTCCACTGGTGGATAAATGGATAAAAAAATGTGTGGCATGTTGAAACAACGGAATACTCTTCAGTCTTCAAAGGAGTGGAATTTGGACGCAAGCTACAACACCAATGAACCTTGCAGACATTGGGCTAAGTCAGACACAAAAGGAAAATCATGGCGTGATTCCACTTACAGGTGACACCTAGGATGGTCACATTCACAGAGATAGAAAGTAGAACAGCGGGTGTCAGGGGCTGGGGGCAGTTGTGTAAAGTGGAGCCTGAGCTTTGGTGCAGAGGACGCAGCAGGGCGGTGCTGGGTGGTGGGGTGGCCACGGGACTGTGGTGCTTGATGTCACCGAGTGTGCACTGAGAAATGGTGATGTTTTGTCATGTGTATTTACCACCATAGCAAAAAAACAACACCATCAAGAAGATTAAACACCCACAGACACAAACACAAACTTTGTTGCAGTATCTGGGTACCATGCATTGGAACAGTGCAAGAATGGTATAGCGTGTCAACCCTTTCGCGTGAAAACTCATGCACAACCTTCTTCAGCCTGTGTTCTAGATTTCTGTGGGGGTTCTGGCCTAGTTTTCTCCATAAACAAGTTCACAGAATTATAAAATGATCAAATTTTTCTATAATCTAGACTGCAAGGAAGCCCAATGTTAAATTTATGGCTCAATTTACACATTGCATATTATGTGTTCTAACTTTCTGATGAAAATATATGCCTATTTCATCCTGTTTCTGGACATGATTTTAACGTATTTTTTATTTTGTTACATTAGAGCATTCTAACGACTGACTTCAGTGTTTTTGTAAACTGTGGTGAGCTAATTGTTGTAGTTAAACGGATCTTTGAACCTGCATGTACTTTTTTATTTTTCTTTTGTTTTCTTTTCTTCTAAAAATCTTATAGGATTTAAATGATGGCTTTAAAGGATGCTAAACTAGCTGAGAATTATAGTAAATTTCAAAATGGTATATTTCAACACTTTTGCTTCAAACAATGTAGTAATTTTGTCAGCCCTTTTTCTGGGGCGCTGGATGTAGACAGACCCATTACAGAAACTACATGTTTCTAATGATATAATAAGTTGCAGCATCCTGAACAACAACCTTACAATTCGACAGTAATTTCAGGAAAATTTTGCAGTCATTTTGTCCTAGCAATACAAATATTTACAGAAAACAACACTTAGCTCTCTAGAGAGCATGTAATTTCCAGCAGTATTTTGCTTGAGAAGATACATGGGTCTCCGTGGAAAACTCAGGAGCCTCTTTGTCTTTTCTGTCCTCGGATGTTATTTTTCTGATCTCTTAGTGCTGCTTTTATCTGAAAACACCCAGAGAGTCAGTCTGACCGGTATTTGATGCCAATGAAAATGTGGACCTGCCTTCCTTCTCGCGTAGTGCTACTGAATGAAAACCAACGACACCACCACAAGCAGACCCGGAGGTGGCGGAGGTGGTGGAGGTGGCGGAGGTGGCGGAGGTGGCGGAGGTGGCGGAGGTCGTGGAGGTGGTTTTGTCTTGTTGGGGACTTCCAATGCCAGTGTGGTCACTGGTGTCCCAGGGACAGAGTATCCTGGGATGCTGGCTCCCAAAGGATGGATGTCAGCATTTACAAGTGTAGAAAGATAGTAAACACATGCGTGGCAGCCGTGGGGTGCTGCTTAGTCGGGTTAGAATGGAGCATATTATAACCGGTTCAACTTTCAGAGTATTCATGAGTCAACAGCTTTGGAACTACCCCTCCAGTTTCAAATATGACACGGAAGTAATTTAAATGAAAACATCCTTTCTCATTCCACGGTGTGCCTGGGGGTTTCTCTTTTCCTGAATGAGAGAGTCAGCATCTCATTTATTAACAATGCAGATACACATCAAAGCCACTATTGAATCTGTCTCTCCCCATTTATCCTGCCTTCCCCTTTCTACACCCTGTATTTCTTGTTTAACAAATTGCTCTTGATGTGACGTATTCACAATAAGCCCATAAGCACAACTGAAACACAATTTCCTGCTAGCTTCAGTCAAAATACATTAATCCTCTCGATATTTCCCAGGACAATACTATCTCTCGTGTGCAGACTTTATTTCTCTCGTTTGGCTGCAAGGAGAAAAATCCTTGAAAATTGGTTTGAAAAGTGACACAGAGAGAAAGTCAGGGCTAAAATTCCTGTGCGCACAATTTTCTTTAAATGCTCCTATTTTCATCATGCACCATCCTGTTAAACACTCATGTGTGAGAGAAATTAAGAAGGAGATGAGGGTCACTCAGCAGCTGAGTGTCCCTGTGTGATGCCACCTGGTGGCCCCCGCCACTCACACCACCCCACCTGCTCTGTCCTGGTTGTACCTCCACCAGACACTGGGCTGTGTGGAAGGGACAGGCAGTAGCCTGAGCAGGTCCTTTGTAGGTCGGGGCTTTCAAATGCAGGTCATTCTTCTGACAGCTCCACTGCTGGGGACATACATGACATGTTCTGCACGCAGCTGGCAAGGCTGCCTTTCTATGCAGGTAGGTGTGCATGCATGTGTGTATGTGTGTGTAGGTACAGGTGAAAGTGTGTACATATGCAGGTAGACTTGTTGGTGCACTTGTAGGTAGGTAGGTGTGTAGGCATGTGAGGTAGGTGCCCATGTGGCTATGTATGTAGTAGGTGTGTATGTGGGTACATGTGTAGGTGTGTGTGCTGGTGTGCATATATGTAGGGCCCCAACTATAGACTTGTAGGTGAACTTGTAAGTAGGAAGGTGTGTACAGAGACGCACATGTAGGTATTTAGATAGGTTTACAGGTAACCAGGTCCACGTGCAGGCATGTGGGTGTGTGTGAATGCAAGGAGGCGGGAAGGCACCTCACATCTCTGCTTGGTGGCATGCACCACAGGTCTCCACAGACACCAAAGGGCCAGGCAGCACATCCAACATCCTGGGCCTCTCCCATGGCTGTGGGTGACCAGCCTCCCCTGCCAACTCGGCTGGACCCCGGACTTGTTCACTGCTGCATGTCACCTCCGTGTGATGCTCCCTGACAGAGTGTGTTGACAAGGCTGCATCTTCCAGTGATGGCCTCGGCTTTTACAGAATCATCTGATATGAGGATGGAGTGGACATCAGCCCAGATGTCCACTGGCAATGGATCCCCTGCACCTCACCATCTTTGTACATAGCCGCCAATGCTCACATGGGGACCGGCCCATGCTAATTCACACATTCCACATGATTCTGACTGACAAAATGTTGGCCTTGGCTTGCAGTGTTCAGGTTGCACCCAGTGAAAAATAAAATATGTGACTTTCCATCCCTCTTCTGGCTGTCTCATCAGATTTCAGTGACAGCTCGTCTGTGCTGGCCTGGCAGGGAAGAAGAATCTATTTCCCCCATGACACCCCTGGCGCTGCCTTCCTGGTCCACAGAAGGCCTTCTTCAAGGGTGGAGAGGCACAGTGCCCACTCACCCCGGGTTCCGTGACTGGGACAACTCCCTCCTGCTCCAGCTGTGGAGCTCTGAGAGACAGCAATGGACACCAGTGTTCACTGGGCTCCCACGCGCACCTCCTGGAAGCTTTCTGGACGGCAGCTGTGACGGACAACTGACCCGTCTATGGGAAGATGAGGGCAGTTCCTAAGTGCTTAGTTATCCCCAGGTTCCAGATAATTAATTCAGGCTACACAGTGGCTTTAGAGGGGTAATTAAGTGCATCGCTTGGAGAACCAAACCAGACTCACAGAAGTCTGAGCCTTTTGGGTGAAGGGGTCTGACAGCTTTGCGCTGCTCATATTACACAGCCCTGGTGGCCTTACACCCTGACCTCCTGCTGCATTTTCTTGGTCTGCATTTCATTTTCTTATTTTTGTGAGAGATATTGGTGTCCTGATGTCCTTTCAGACCTCAGGGAAAAGCAACAATGCAAAAGACCTGGTGATGGAGGTGGGCGTTCTGCTCAGCACTGGGTGATGGAGGTGGGCATTCTGCTCAGGCCTGGTGATGGAGGTGGGCATTCTGCTCAGGCCTGGGGATGGAGCTGGGCATTCTGCTCAGGCCTGGTGATGGAGGTGGGCATTCTGCTCAGGCCTGGTGATGGAGGTGGGCATTTTGCTCAGGCCTGGTGATGGAGGTGGGCACTCAGCTCAGGCCTGGGGATGGAGGTGGGCACTCAGCTCAGGCCTGGGGATGGAGGTGGGCATTCTGCTCAGGCCTAGTGATGGAGGTGGGCATTCTGCTCAGGACTGGGTGATGGGGTGCATGGGCCTCTCAGGGGTACCCCAGCTGGTCACCACCATGCGGGAAAGGTCAGAACCACTGGGCATTTTGAGAGAAGCCAGAACTCCAGATTTCTGTGGGAGAGAGTCCTGAACTTTATGCCAGGAAAACAGCCAACATGGTTGAAATGCAGGTCCGTGAAGCATGTACCTTGGACACCTCCCCCCCGGAATTTCTGTACCGTCATCCTCACTGTGGGCATGTCATCTGACCACTTCTTCTACTGTCAGTGAACCATGGGGACCTGAGCCTGCCACGCTGTGCGGGGTGCTGGACAGTGGTGTGTGCTTGTAGCGGGGTGCACTGGACAGTGGGGTGCTGGACAGTGGTGTGTGCTGGCAGTGGTGTGTGCTGGACAGTGGTGTGTGCTGGTAGTGGTTTGTGCCGGACAGTAGGGTGCTGGACAGTGGTGTGTGCTGGCAGTGGTTTGTGCCGGACAGTAGGGTGCTGGATAGTGGTGTGTGCTGGCAGTGGGGTGTGCTGGACAGCAGAGTGTGCTGTACAGTGGTGTGCACTGGACAGGAGGGTGTGCGTGCTGCCAGCGGGGTGTGTTGGACAGCAGCTGGGGCGGCCAACCTGGAATGTCACATTTAATCAGACTGGAGGAGCAGGTGGCCTCAGGCAAAGAATCCCAAAGTCCTGGGTCTACTCTGCTGCAGAGCCATGGTCGGGACCCTTGTGACATTTAAATTGTCTGAGCTCTTTGGTTTCACATTGTTTAAAGCAAGCAGAAGAAAAGAAGACCAAAAACTTTCTGGCACAAATCCTCCCATTTCCTGCCTACGAAACAGCCCAAGGAGGCGAGGTCCACCATGGCGGGGCAAGTCCACTGGGTCCTCAGAGGAGCAGAGGGGAACTGGAAGCTGGGAGGACCGGGGGCTGGTGGGAGCCAGCATGGGGCCTAGTCTCACCCCTCACCCTGTCCTTTCCAGACCTGTCCCATCCCACCCTGCCTCACCCTTGGCCCAAGAGGTCCTGACTTTTGCTGAAAGCCCAGGATGGAGCACAGGGGTGGGGCAAGGAGGAGCGGAGCTAACGCCATGGATGGGCTGGCAGGGGCTAGAGCTCAGTGGGCCCTCAAGACAGTGGGGAGGGGCTAGGGAGGGAGCGGCCGGGCAGGGAGGGGCGGGGCTAGGTGACTGGGCGGGGCTAGAGCAGTGGGCTGGGCGGGGCCAGGACCTCCCTGTCTTGGGCCAAGGGTGAGTAGGGCAAAGGTCACACCTGTGGGTTCTCTAACTTATTCCCATGACAGACTTAAGAATAAAGAAGGTCAGTATCTTGCAATGGACATGGTTTAGGGAAAATTTTTAGGTATCATAAAACGTGCCAAACGACGCATATTTCACAATTCATGTTGCCAGGCTGGTGTGAACCAAGCTCATCCCCACGTCTCTGCAGAGTCAAGAGTGGTTAGGAAAACAAAAGGGCAGGCGGTTCTCACCACTACAAGTTAAAAGAAAATTGCCCTTGGCGTGAAAGAGCTTGGCGGGATTCCAGAGAGAAGCAGGAATAAGGGGAAAAAAAAAAAAAACCAGATGGGAGAGAATTAATTGAATTTAGAGCGGATTGGAGTCCTTCCACTGTACTAATTTAAATATTAATATATATCACCCGCACCTCAATTTTCAAAAATTGTGGAAATTAACAGAGAAGGTCATATGTCCGTTCCTTGGTTTGCTTTATATGAAAGCATCGGATAGAAAGTATCCACTCTTTTCTGTATATGTTAAAACTGTTCTTTAACACGTGACTATTTCATAATTTACAAGCTAGTATAGACTTTTGAGGCAAAAACTTTCTTTTAAAAGATACAGACATTTTCTCAGATTTGGTGAAAAAGTCATGCACAACCCCCTACAGTTGGCACTGGCTTTTTAATCATATTCAAAAATGATCCACAGCAAAATGAAAATGGTAATATTTGTTCGTACCACATGACCAGCCTGAGCAGCCAATGGCCTGTGTCTGGTTGCTTGCGCGTGATGTATTACAGTTCCTGCAATTTGCTGCAGGCAGAAATCTTAATTAAGGCCTTTCCTAAAGAGTGACCTTCAGGGAACGCATTACGGAATTGGTGTAAAAATAGACAAACGCCCCAGCGGCACCTGTGAAAAGGAGGAGCACATGGGACATATATTCCCAGCAAAGACTGTTGTCATTGAGCTGGTCAGCTGTGGGCCCCCAGCGGCTGACTGGCCGTCAATGACCTTAATGCTGGTGGGGGGGTTGCTCTCTCCGGTTGAACAGTCCAGGTCTCTACCTGCGCCCGTCCTGGCTGAGGCTTTGCGGCTTACATGTGTTCCCTACACGCTCCCTCCTTCTGCCCACCAGCGAGTGCTCATCAGTGCGTCCTCAGGTCCCGCAGCGCTCAAGGAGATGGAGCAGGCGGGATTGTAGCAGGTACAATCAGCACACCTCGATGGGAAGGGAGCACGTCGGTCGGGGAGGCTTCACCACCTGAGCTCTCTTCCCTTTGAAGAAAAATTGGAAGGTCCTCCTGCCCAAGGTGGAGATGGATTGTGGTTTCCCAGTACACAAGCTCCTGGCAGGGGTCCAGCTCACACAACCGCACAGGAGAGTCAGTTGGTTTTATGTCTCCCAAATTTCTCCAGGCTGTGTAAAGTGTTACAGCCAAATGTCTCTCCATTTGCTCTTTCTTGGCCCCCATTAATCCCTGATATTTTAACTCTAAGTACAGCTTCCCTCGCACTCATGGAGGCCGGCAGATTCACCTGACCTCCTTCTGACAGAGTGTAACCATGAATTTCCAGAAGCTTCTGTGCATTAGGGCGCTGGCTCCATCTCAGCCACCCAGTGGCGTCTTGCACGAGTCCACCTTCCTGTTTCTCAGCATCCTCTGATCTAGCATTTTCTGTGATTCCAGAGGAACAAATATCTTTGCATCCTTGAGGTAAGGTGCCTGCCCAGCAGTGTGAACCCACACTTGTGTGTTCTCCTGTTTGCTTTAGCAGAAGGGAGACAGTGGTCTCAGAGATGTTTTAAACCCCGAGGAAGACCATAAAGGTAGTAAATGCCTTGAGTAATAATTCTTGGGTTGAAAAAAATCCAAAACACCTCAATCATTTTAATCTGCCTGGTCTTTTTTTCTGTAGTTTTTGGCTGGGACTGGGTTTTGAACCCACCATCTCCAGTATAAGGGGCCAGTGCCCTACTCCTTTGAGCCAAAGGTGCCACCCAAATCTGCCTGGTCTTTACATAAGATGAACTCCAGACTGCTCAAAGAAGCATTCTCTAAAGCCCAGAATAAGGATATTTTAGGAAGAAGAAACAACACAATCGTGGTGGAGAAATCTCGGTGTGATTGTAGCATATCAGGAGAAAAGACACCAGGTTAGTTATGGACTTTCTTTCTCTTGGTGTCTCTATCTGGGTGGGGCATCTGGTTAGATGGGGTGGGAGGGAGACAGAATATTGCAGGACATTTAAACTAGAAACGTGTGTATACACCAGACACTAAGCCGAGGGCTTGTCCACAAAGACTGCTGAAAGGATGAGAAGGGAGCTGAGGCCTCCCCCTATTAGGTGACTCGCTGCTGGGATGGGGACGTTCAGCTTAGCAAGGGTTAGGGAGCCTCCAGGGCCAGCACCTCTGACCTCGGGCTCCAGGGGGAAGGAGCGGGAGTCTGTCCCTCTGGAGGGCGATGGTAGGAGAGCAGTTCCAGGTGTTGGGAGGCTCCGGCTCATGATCTTGTGTCTATGAGCACATGATTGCTTTCATGGCAAGTTCAAGCTCAGATGACCTACATAACCCAGGGCACTGTGCAAATCAAAATAGGAACTAGGAGCGGGACTTGGATCTTCTGTTTCCAAAGTCGATGCCCCTCCTCCCCGGTCAGCAGACGGGGTGCGAGTTTGCACCTGAGTATCCGTGATGATGAGGGAGCAGGATCCTGAACCGTGAATAATGGCTGGTGTTAGCACCTCTCAGGGAAGACGGAGAAGTGAGCAGCTAAATAAACGACTTCTGCATCCTCCAAAACTGTGCAATTTCTTTTTAGGAACCAGTTTTGAGTTCTTTTATTTAACCAGAGTTTCACAACTTTCCTAACACCCAGCATTCTAATCCCTACAGAATGTAGTCACAGCCCTGGAATTGTTAAGAAAATCCTGATAGAGAGTAAAAAAGCAACAAAACCCAAAAACCTCATGGAGTGTGTTCTCAGGGAAGGCCACTCTTGGGTTCACCATTCTGTCACCTCAGTGACGATTAACAGGGCCAAGTAGTAAAAAGTCCCCAAACAAAGTGCACTGTTTTTGTGGAAAATAAAAATGGGAGACTGAAATCGGACTTAACAAGCTCTGACCCTGAGAAAGTGGCCCTTAGACCGGGGCTTGCCCTGGAGTGTCCTGCATTTGCTGATGCTTTTTAATACATGTGCTGCCCTCACCAGGTGACGAGCTTGTTTGTACTAAGATTTCAGAAAAAAGAAAAGAGAAGGAAAAGCATCTGAAGACTATTTCCATGCTGCCCTTTGCTTTTGGCTGAAAGATCCTCATCTACGGGTCTCTATTTTTCTCACATTGGGAAATAGATAACGCTCCCTGTGCTGGGCCGGGTGGGTTGTTGTCAAACTCAAGGAGACAGAGTGGGAGAAAGCTCCTTCTAATTTGTAAAACGTGGTGCAGTGAGAGCGATTGCCCTATCTCTCCTGTTCACAGTTGCTGATGTGCTTGTTTTATGATATCAGCATCATTCATTCATTCTGTGAGTATTTGCTCTCTCTGATTTTGATTTAGGACACTGAGTAGACAGCCAGGCAGAGATACTTACAGCGTAGGGGCCCAGACGGTGGTGAGGGAACAAGATGCGCCTGGTTGTGGTAAGTGCTTCCGAGTGTGCGGGGCAAGGTGGCAGGGTCGGGATGAGAACTCTGGGAGGGGCTTTGTATAGAGCAGTTATTATGGGCCAAAGGGTGTCCTGCCGGGGGAACTACTTGGATGTAGGGTGGATGCAGGTGCAGTTAGTTAAAGTGACAGCTGGGGAGGCCCAGCCCGTGATCTGGTGTGACTGGCACCTGCGTGCGAAGACTCCCGTAGCAGGCAGCAACAGAGGGAGAGGCCAGGCAGTGCTGAAGGCAGAAAGCAGAGCCACCTGGCAAGGTCAGGAGCTGGAGGAGGCGGGAAGGACCCTCCCTCTGCCTTCTGAGGGAGCAGAGCCCTGCCGACACCTAAATTTGGTTTTTGGCCTCAGGACGGAGACAGGATACGTTTTGGTTGTTGGCAGCCCTAGGAGCTAGCAAGTGGCCCAGGAGCATCTCTGCAGGTGTGATGTTCTGTCTGAGGGTGGACCAACGAGGGAGGGAGGTGTGTGGATCAGAGGAGTGTCCCCTCCACATGGGCACAAGCCCTCCCTGCCTCACAGCCGGAGAGGCAGTAGGGGGAGGGAGAACCAGAAGGCAGGACCTCGTAAGGCAGGAGGATGAGCTGGGGAGTGTGGGGAGGAGGTGGATGGCAGTGACACACACCTGGTCACGTGACATCAAACGATTCCCAGGCATTCCGTGGCTTTAAAACTCCAAGATGGACAGGCCAAAGCATATTTTTATAGCTGTGTGACATTACATTTGCTGTTTCTATTCAACAGACTTAAAAATGCTTCATCAGAACTTTTAAACCACCCAACAATCTCTGTCTAGCGCACATTTTGACTAAGACAGAAACTTTGCTCCTGGATCAAAAGTCAGAATTCAAACTTTCGGCAACACGGTATCGCAGTATTTTATTTCTGCTATCTGACAACAGAAGTATTTATGCAGTATTAAGTGGTACAGGTTAGAGAAAAATATAAATTCTTTATCTTTTTGCTAATTCAAGGTCAATAGCTTAATCCCATTTTTTTTTGTTTATTACTTTGGGCATATTTTTGCATTAAGTATACATATTCTAGTTTTAGACCATGATAGATTTAGGTCAAAATAATAAATACATAGGGTTCCAAGGACAAATTGTGCTTTTCCTCTGACAGCTACAGAGAAAAAGTAGCTGAGAAATCAAAGAGCAAGTTCCCGTGTGTTTCATGGCCGTCCTGGGGATCAAGGTGGTCTATCAGAGCACATGTCCTCATTGGCTAACTGATTATTCCTTAATTTACCCAGTGTTTGTTCACTGCTTGGTGCCGAGGGTGCAATTCTGTCAGCCTGGTCTGAAAATGGGCACAGAACCCAGGAGTGATTCCCTGGGTGAATCACCACAGCACCAACGTGGCACCAGCACCGTGCCTGGTATGTAACAGACGAGAACATTCCACGCTCTAGCTTCTTACCCAGAACACCATTTTAGGTATTCGGTATAAAAGTTAGCTGATGCACAAACAAATAGGATAAACATTAAGTGAATTTTACCCCATTAAAAAAATTCTCTTACAAACAGACTTTAAAGTCCAGAAGTAATGAGAACATCTTCAGGCAATATCCTTTCTAAAAAAATCAGAAATCTCTCTCTGACAATTAGCTCTGGGTCTGAGTTAAATTAGCTACCTTTGATTGAAATAGTGTCCTGTCCGGATTTTTGCTTCTTTTTTACTTATAAATATGCAAGCATTTTTATAGCCGGTAACTTGAAGTGCTGTACTTATTAGTGAACCTCTGTTTGGTTACTAAAGCCAAAATAATAACACTTCCAGCTTTGAATGCCAAGCACAAATGATCCTTTGTTCTAATTTTTGAAATATGTGGATGGCAACAGCACTCTTGGGGATGACAGGGCACAGCAGATTAAAAGCCCGTTAAACGTTATTTCCAGCTTGGTGGAGCGCCAACTGCTACGTTACCCTTTGGCTCCACTTCTGGTGAAGTGTGGCAGACTCCCTGCAGCCAGGTGACAGCACTGAAGCACTAATGTGCCATTTCAGAGCGAGGAGATAATCGTGCAAACACACGGGATTAGGTTCACTATCCAGTTCCTACACAGAAGATTAAAGCTGAGCCAGAGGGTGAGCTGAGGGACCCCCGACCTTCCAAATGCCTGCCACAGGCTCTAAACCACCTGAATTAAATGTATAATCTAGTGGAAATCTACCCTGTAGGTCAGTGAAGCTTCAAGACGAGCCACCCCACCCCGTCCCAGACTACATTCTCTCCTACGTTGAAATTCTGAAGTTGTGTCTTGCTAAACACCTAAAAAGGTTTAAATGCGTAATGATTTTCTAGGCTTTCTCTTTATTTCTTTTAAATTCTCAACTAAACTATAGGTATAATTTATATTTTTCTGAGTAGAAATTCTTGGATCATATGCTAACTTTAAATAGTTAGATTCTGGTTAAAATAATTTTCAGACACTATCTACATGGTTTGGCTGATTTGGAAATTACTTTCCATTATACATGGTAGAAATGAGAGATCTGGACTTCTTTAAATCCACTACAAAATCAATCTTGCAAGAATATTTCCTCAGTTACGGCACATGGCTTTAAGAGAATTACCAACAAAAAGGAACTAGTTAGAAGATTTGTGCTGGAGGGATCAAAAGAATTGTTTAGCAAATCTGTAAAATTCATATCAAACAGTTCACCTGCACATTATTTTCAACCCCTGAGCACTCCTGTATTGGTAAAAACCAAAGGAGAGCTCATAAGTTGTGAATTCAATAAAAAGTATCTTAGAAATTATTTTGCGGTCTCTGAGATGTATGAGCTTTAGATTAGCTTGAGACATGTTCCACATCATGGAGTTAGGATCTGATGAAAAGTACAGATCTTCCCACTAATTACAGCTGTCATCATCCACATGATATCATCGTGCTCATAAATATCATCATCATCACCACTGTCATCATCGCTGTCATCAACATCGTCACCATTGTCATGAACATCACTATTATTACAACCACCATCCCCACCATCATCATCATTGCTGTCATCAACATCATCACCACTGTCATGAACATCACTGTAGTCATCACAACCACCATCCCCACCATCATCGTCATCACCACCGTCATCATTGCTGTCATCAACATCATTACCACTGTCATGAACATCACTGTAGTCATCACAACCACCATCCCCACCATCATTGTCATCACCACCGTCATCATTGCTGTCATCAACATCATCACCACTGTCATGAACATCACTATTGTTATCACAACCACCATCACCACCATCATTGTCATCACCATCATCATCACTGTCATGAACATTACTATTATTAGCACAAACACCATCGTCATCATTGCTGTCATCAACATCACTATTGCTATCACAACCACCATCACCACCATCATCATCACCACCACTGTCATCACTGCTGTCATCAACATCATCATCATTGTCATGAACATCACTGTAGTCATCACAACCACCATCACCACCATCATTGTCATTATCACCATCATCACCATCATCATCACTGTCATGAACATCACTATTATTAGCACAATCACCATCATCACCGTCATCATCACCACCGTCATCATCGCTGTCATTACCATCACTATCAACATCATCACCATTGTCATGAACATCACTATTGTTATCACAACCACCATCACCACCATCATTGTCATCATCCCCGTCATCATCCCCGTCATCATCATCACCACTGTCATGAACATCACTATTGTTATCACAATCACTATCATCGCTATCATCATCATCTTGTCATCATCACCATGACTATCATCATCACTGTCAACACCACCATGATCATCACGGTCATCATCAATGTCATCACCCTCATCACCATCATTACCATCATCATCACTGTCATCATCACCATCATCGTCACCATTGCCGTGAACATCACTGTAGTCATCACAACCACCGTCACCACCATCATCATTGCTATCATGAACATCACTGTAGTCATCTTCATTGTCACCAGCATCTTAATTGTCATGAACACCGCTCTTGTCCTCAGCAGCAGCATCACCCTCACCACTCTCATGTAACCTACCTTCCATCATTTGGAGAGCAGTGCACACTGTGCTAGGAACAACTGGTATGTTCTTGTATACTTTGGCTTATTAGGCTGAGACATGAAGTAGAAACAATCAAACATTAAGAGGTCTTAAAATAGATATTCCTAGCCCCAGACCCTGTAGCAAGAACTTGGAATGCAGATCCTTAGATCCAGCCCTATGTCCAGCAGTTGCTAGCTTTTGCACCCAAGACATGTACCCCAAGCTCTGTGAGCTTAAGTTGTCTCATCAATGAAATGGGATAATCATAACAATA
The DNA here is from genome assembly GCA_963574575.1 of Galagoides demidoff. NCBI lineage: Eukaryota > Metazoa > Chordata > Mammalia > Primates > Galagidae > Galagoides > Galagoides demidoff. The sequence goes on along the minus strand of CAUYQV010139273.1, from coordinate 5,836 downwards.
TTTGCCTTAGAAGTTGTGATTTTCACATTATATTCTTATTTATAGCTCAGTTTTTCCAGGAGAAGAAACCAAGTCACTTACACAGGAAGCATGGATGCTGACTGACAGAGTCTGAACCAGGGTCTTTCTGATGAGATAATTCATGCTCCAAACCCCTTGTCTACACGACCTCATTTGATCATTTGGGACATCGCATATTAACACTCTATGTTTAAAGACTCACAATACATTTCTGAATAAGTCTGCTGAAACACGCAGACAGTATTTCTTCATTTGAGATGGATTTTAGAGAAAGAGTTTCTTTAAAATAAAGTTTGTTTACAAACTGCTTTCTAATATATCATTTACTCTCAGCTGTAGTAAACACTTATTATTTCTCTTTCTCCTATAAATAATCGATCTAAAACTATTTATAAATGGCATTGATATGTACACACACAGACAAGAATCATTTATGCACTCTTAGACACTATCCCTAAATCTCTCTTTAATCTGGAATCATCTTCTACAGTTAAGTTGCTCTGAAGAAATAATAGAATTATCTATAAATATCACCTCTTCCTTCCAAAAGTTTATGAGTTAATTGCAGAGATATCTGCAGAAGCAATTGTTTGAGAGGGTAAACCCCACAGGAGTTGGAGGGGGCTTAAGTGCTGGTTGATGAGATGGAGAAGGTCTCCAGGAGGACCTAGGTATTGAGAATGACCCTGGGTAGAGGTGAGAGAGGATGACTCATTTCTGGGGTTAGAAAAATATTAACGTTACCAGGTTTGGAAAAATACAAATATCTCATGAAATCAAGTATTTGTATGTGCAATAATAGGAAATCTCATTCAGGGCTGTGGAAAGGGAGGATTGGCACTCATATGAGAGAAATACACACCATTGTGACTAAGGAATCCTATTCGTGGGTCCTGCTGCCCGGGACCCATCCTCTCTCCCGCCTTCCACACACCCTGAGGCTCATCTCAGCTGTAGTGACCTGTCTGATCTCTGTTGTTATTTCTGTTTTCTCCCTGAGCTCTAAGGAGTTTTTTTTTTTTTTTAACTTAACCATGTGTGACATGCATCAAAGCCCTGATATGTTTGTCTCTCTTTGGAAAGTTACAGAGGGCATTACTTTGAAGTGATTATTCCAGCGGAAATTCTGTTTTCATAGTTACCAAAATGGGCTGTGTGACAGAAACAGTGGCAATTCCTGATCCCATCTATTTACTAGCACAAAAGAATAATTTAATTATGTTTTTTTCTCATTCACAAATACTTATCATGCAAAAGGGTGGACATTTGATTAGGTGAATACAATGGGAGCACAATAGGTGTCCAGCATGATGCTTGGTGCTGCCCAAATCAGGGAGAGGTGGGCTTTGTATTTCAATAGGAACTTCCTAGGATCCAACAGAAAGAAATTATCATGCCCACTTGAAAGATTCACAGTGATGACAGGTAAAAGGAGACCACGCGTTCTGGAAAAGCATTGTGGCTGCTGCCCCTGGAACCTGGAGATGTACATGGTCTCCAGTGCGTCTTTGTGAAGCAGTGACGGGTGGTGTGTGGGAACAGCTTGAACATTTCTGCGGTAAGAGGGGTTTTAATTTGCTATCCTTGGGTTTAATTGGCTAAACCTTCTGAGTCACCTGGAAACACAGAATTTGGTGTGCGGTCATCTGGAAACATAGAATTTGGTCACTTTCGTGGAGCTAAATATCCAGAGCTCTCTTCAAGGCCTGTGAAAAATGTGCCCCACAGACCAGGAGCTGTCCGTGAACTTGGTGAAATGCAGAGTCCTGGGCCCCATCAGACTCACTGAAGCTGGAGCTCGAGAACGTGCATTAGAATGTCTCTCTCTATCTCTACATGCACACACACACACACACACACACAAACCAATTCACATATCTGTTTGTGACAATTATCCCTTAATTCAATTAAAAACAAAATATAGTGAAAATCAATTTAGCAAGAAGCAATTCCACAGAGGGGCCCCATTGAGGCGGCTCAAATATATCACTCTCCAGCAGTCTGTTTTGATCCAAGGGTAAAATGTAAACCAGCCAGGGGAATTTATGGACTCCATGTCCTTCAGACAATCCTCCATAAATATCATTTCTCCCCACTGGGCATTTCAGGAGGATTAGAAAACAGAGTTCTTTTTTCTTCACTGACAAGAACCTGTAGGGCAGAAATTCAGTGTCTCAACTAAGGACAAAGCCATTTGATTTGTTAATCAACTGGGCAGAGGACAGGATTAAGGTTTTATTCTCTTCTTTCTAAGAACTCTGCCCCACTGAATGGTCACCACCCTGCCTGGTACCAAGGTGGGTCAACAGATGTTGTACTTTGGGAATAGCCTGGTGGACCTAAAATGTTAGTGTGAACATAGGACACTGAGGCAGCCAGGCCCACCCCAAGAGAGGACGCTACCAGCCGCTGCTGTCACGAGCAGAGAGGCTGCTCACTGGCCCCCAGGCAGCCTGGGCTCCTTGCATAATGCCCACTTCTGGGGGGGGGGCGTGGGTCCCTGGGTGTGGCACCATCTGCGGCTGTCAACCCAGTCATGCAGAAGACCCTTTGCTTCCTGGAGCATTTTAATTTGGAATTTTGGGTATCCTTAACCAGACAGAGGACCTGATTCCATATTGTGGAGAAGCCTATGTACGTGCTCTCAGACTCATGGACATGTGCCCTCGCTCTCCCAGGGCACTAAGTGTGCTTCTGCAAACCACACACCTCCTTGAGATTCACAGTACTCCCACCAGAGGTTTTTGTCACCCTCTGCACCTTGAATCGGTGACACAGAAATTCATGAAAAAGTAAATCTACTCAACTTGTTTGTTTCCAAAGAGGAGTTCAGTTACGGTGAGTGGGCTTAGCACTGGAGCTCTGCTCCTGCCTCCTCACCCTGCCCCCCTCAAGCATCGCAGCCGCCTGCCTGGACGTCACTTCGTGCACGGAGTGATTTTAGGGTGAAGTCCAGTTTTTGAGGTTTAAAGCACCTATTTTCTAACCTGTATTATTTTAACATTTATTTCTTCTCACAACCACTGTGAGAAAAAGAAATGGGATCATGTTGTCTGGTTATTGCATAAAAAAATCTGTAAGCATGCAAGAAGGAATTATTTTTCAATAAATTTTGTGAGATGCCTGCATTTTGGATAGATCTCTGTAATAGATGCCATATGGTACCATTTCTTTTCTCTCACCACTTTATTGATTTCCTTATTTTTTTCTGCTGCCATCTAGCATATCATCGTAATTACGTTTTAAATAACTTTTGGAAAAAGCATTAAGAAAAAGCAATGGGACTAACCCTGAACAGGCACGTAACGAGCTCAGTTCCATATGAAGCTTACAAGGAAAAATACAAAGAATACAGAGCGTATCTCCACCATTTAGAGCTTTATCAATTAAATTACTTGCCCCCAAATGATATCTATGCATTTAATTTTTAGGAAGAAAACCATTTATTTTGCTATGTCAGGTTTTCGTGAAGGATTTATTAAAGAATTAAATAGGATGGTCCCTGTCACCCCAAGGAGTAAACACCTTTTCACTCAGATTTCCTGGGGCGAAATCTTTACAACTACATCATAGGACTGTTTCTCAGTTGTACAGTGATAATTTGCATCTACTCAGAACTCCCCAGCAGCCTAACATCCCAGAAATCAAACACTGCTCAGGTGTGCTCACTGCACCTGGCTCTGTCTATGGGTCTAGAGACATGTACCTTCCTGCCAGCCTGGCGCCTGTGGGCTGGGGGCCAGCTTTGAGTGAGAAAGGGCCCCATGCTGCCCATGTGTGAAGGACTCTGATGTCCCCGCCTGAGCCGTGGCCCTGCCCGTTGCACTGCCTTAGCCCAAGGGCTCCCTCATCTCTTGGGGACAGGCTCCACCTGGCCTGCTGCCACCTGTGGTTCCAGTGTGCCTGGTGGCCACACTCAGCTCACCTCCTGGCCTGTCTGTCCCCCATCTCCCTCCATCCCCCATGCTTAGCAAGGTCTCTTGCTGGTGGTCACTTCAGCCCCTGTACTGGCTGTGCTTGGAGTGAGACACCCACTTCTGGATGGTCCCCGGGGGGCTCCAGAATGAGCCTCAGCATTGTGTGAGAGCTCCTCCGGGCGCATCCTGGCCTCCCACCGTGTTTGTCCTTAGTGTCCTTCCTACAGCTTGTTATAGATCTGCAGGGCATTTTCTATAAAGGCCAGAGGGTAAGCCTTTGGCTATTGCATCTTTGGGGAATGCAGTTGTAGCTGACAGGTATGTGAGCTGTGGTGGTGGTCAGTGAACTTGGGCTTGGGCTGTGCTGTCCATAGCAGAGGTCTGAGCCGTCTGCAATGGGCATGCCTCTGACCCAGGCAGCACCCTACAAGCCCCTTCCTCACACCCCACAGCCAAAACTGTGAAGTTAAGTCCTTCCATTTCTGCAGAGGCAGCTGGCCTCTTATTCCCCACCTCCAGGAGAAGCCATCCATCTGGCCTGAGACCTCTGACAATGCCTCAGGGCTCACCCCTGCAGACATGTGCACCTGTGACTCATGCCACACCCTGGGGCCACCAGCCTTGCTACCTGGCAGGAGTGTTCTAGCAGGGACATCCACACCCTCCTATGCCTTCCCACCCCAGCCCTCCGGGGGGTCAGCTGCTCTGTAGGCTGCTGGTCTGCAGATGGACCAGGCAGGCCAACCCAGTCACCCCAGGCCATGACAATAAAGCTAATTTTTCAATATTTAAACATTCTTAAAAATATCTTTACTATTAATTTTTTTATCTCTAAGATGCAAGATAATAGCAGTTGACAGCCTCATGCTGTGCCTTGCTTCTTGTGAAATTGTGCGGGACTGTGAATTCTCTGGAAAGGCACGCAGGGTGTGTGTGGGGAGCAGCTACTACCCCTCTGTGGCTGCGCTGCCCTCTGCAGGCCTGTCTGCGCCATCCCAGGCCGGGACAGATGCCTGCCACTGATTCCAAGAAACCTTTTTGTTTGTAGCAACAAACAACTCAGAGCCCATCGTCCTCCTTCCAGGGAGGTTACAGCTGGGCTTGCTGAGTTTGGGGAGGTGAAGTAATTTCCCCGGGGCGGCGTGTGATACACAGCTGCGGAACCTTCCACCCGGAGGCTGGTTCTGCTTGAGTTAGAGCCCAGGCGCCTCTGCTCTGAGCCGTTGCCCAAACTGCTCCCCAGGGCGGCCGCACCCCGACTCGGGAGCCCCAGCTCGCTCGCTTCCCACCATCTGCTCTCGGCAGACCCGCCCCTTCTCCGGGGGCTCCAGGGCAGGAGAGCCACCGCCTTCCCTGTACACGCGTGTGTGTGGGTTGTAGTACCGCAACAGACTACGGCAAGGTGGAGGAAATCGTTCACTTTACCCTTCTCGCGGCTCTGTCCGCCCTTGACATCACAATCAGAACACACTCTGACAATCATGATTTTACCATTGTTCGCTCTGGCTTCTGTTTCAATGTGGATTGACCCCCTCCTCTGATAATCTGCATCCCTGGTCTCTGGGTACAATGACTGCGTCTAACCTTAGGTGCGTCTGTTGGTTGTTTGCTGTGAGAATCCTTTAGAATTTTTCACATAGACATGAACAATATCGAGATTAGGAAGACATTTAAACATACGTGAATTTGTTTATTGAAGTTCATAGCTGGTCAGGCAGCTCCTTTCAACTTTCCCCTTGTGAAAGAGAAATTCTATCCAGAATGTTTACTATTTCTGGGGGAAATGCTGGAAGGCCTTATGGAAACTTCTGAGGTGATTACAGCTCTAGGGCTGGCAGGGAGCCTGGAGGCAGCCAGTCCCAAGGCCCTCTGCTATTTCCTGCGTCTTTTAGGCGCAG
>CAUYQV010139271.1:0-13907 GCA_963574575.1 Galagoides demidoff | reverse complement strand
TACGTGGCTGGCGCCTTAGCTGCTTGAGCCACAGGCGCTGAGCCGAGAAAGATTTCTATAAACTTTCTTTCTGTATAAAACCGTCAACTTCTCTAAAGATCAGCAAGCTACAGCTCAAAGGCCAAACCCAGCCTGTTCCGTCAGTTTTTATAAATAAAATGTTATTGGAAAACAGCCACTTCCATCGTTCACATATTATCCATTGCTGTGTTCTCACTCACACAACACAAGATCCCACCTACTTCCTGGGTGGGTCTTCCTTTTCTCAGTCTTTACCCCATAAAAGGCTACATCCTACCACTCAGAAAACCCCAGCCTTCTCTTTTAAAGAATCATTTATGCCAGGCTCACTGTCTCATGCTTATAATACTAGCATTTCGGAGGTTGAGATGGATGCATTGCTTAAGCTGAGGAGTTCAAGACCAGCCTGAGAAAGAGTGAGACCCCGTCACTATTAAAATAGAAAAATTAGCCAGGCATGTGGCTGGCACCTGTAGTCCCAGCTACTCAGAGGGCCAAGGCAGGAGGATTGCTTGAGCCTAGGAATTTGAGGTTGCTGTGAGCTGTGATGCCACCGTAATCTACCCAGGGTGACAGAGTGAGACTCTGTCTCAAAAAAAAAAAAAAAAAAGGAATTAAAAAATGATTTACTGGGCAGTGCCTGTGGCTCAAAGAATAAGGCACTGGCCCCATATGCTGGAGGTGGTGGGTTCAAACCCCGCCCCAGCCAAAAAAAAAAAAAAAAGATTTATTTTATGATCCTTTAAAGAAACAGCCTAAATTATGAGCAACTGCTTTTATGAAATAGTTTTGTTTTCTTAAAGGTGAGAAAGTTAAATTTTAAACACAAAGTAAAGGAAAAGCACTGTGATCAGAGAGAGGGGCAGAAGTTTCTTCCCAACTGGTGAGAACAAAGGTAAAAAATCTGCTTGGAATCAAACAGCTGCTCCCTGTCCAGCTTTTCACCTGTTGGTCCTAAACTTCCTACTTTTTCTGCTTCAGGCAATCCTCCTCAGGAAAACCCCCTTTGTCTCTTTCCAGAGTAACAAACAACCAAAGGTGACTCAAGAAACCAAACAACCAAAGATTTGGTCTACAAACAACCGAGAAACCAAATGTGTGGTGTTCTCTGACCTCTGTGGCTACTGCAGGAATGCCAAGAATCTCCCATCCTGTGAGCTTGTAGAGAGAACTCGTCACCACCCATCTTTATAACAATTCCAACTCCATGCCCAGAGCTTCACTGGGCAGTCCAAGATGTAGTTTCATCATGAAGCCTGTTATTTGCTTTTGGTAGAAACATGTTTCTTCCCAATAAAGACTAAGTGTGGTTTGTAAAAAATCCTGGAACTTCCTTCCATAGAAACAAGGCCTTGGGAAAGCTTGTGTCTACAGATACCCAGATTTGTCATAGTTTCAAGGCTGTTTCAGCTCTAAAACGTGATAACTAAGCAAGATGTTCGGCTACCCATTTCCATTTTATTTTCAATGCTCAGTTTAAACAGGCAGCACCAGGTGAAAGGCGTAGACCTGGTAAAGGTGAAGGTGAACTCCTTGAGGACGGGCCCACCTATAACATTTGCAGGATGCAGTGCAAAATGAAGATGCCCAGAGATGTGTTCAAAAATGTTTAAGAATTTCAAGATGGCAACAGTAAAGCATTAAATCAAGTGCAGGGTCCCCCTAACACAAGTTAGTAGGCAGCTTCCCAGGCCTCACCTCAGTGAAGCCAACCCTCATAATTTAGCAGGTGAAACAAACAAAAACTACTACCTAGTAAAGCAAGAAGGAAGGACAGTTTGACAGTTTTGTTAAATGTCCGTACAAGTAATGTGCTATAGGCATGCCATGCTACGAAATAAGCAAAAAATCAGCCCGCAGTAGGAAGTATTTAAACTCAGACTTTAAATGAGTGAAGATACTTTGATAGGCAGACAGCGTGACAAAATGTATTTTTGTCTGGGAACAGCAGAAGAAAAATCTGCTGGTGAGAAAAGATTTGCTTTGGTGGAGAATAGGCAGGAAGGACCCAGGACTGAAGGCGGGTGCTGTAGGGGGTGGCGTGGTGACGGATCTGGAGAGGTCACTTGGGGCCAATTAGTGGGTATTCCTTGGACACTGAATTTCTTGAATTTGGACTTTATCTTGAATTGGATATACTGGACCCTCTGAGGTTTATAAGTGGGAGAATGGTACATTCGGTTCTAAAATTCCAGGAAAAAATAATAACTCCACTTATAACACAGCAAATGATTCAGAGAAGAAAAGAAGCAGGGAAATTCATCAGAAAATCGTCAGTGAAGCCCAGGGAGAGAAGATAAGGCACCGTGCTGCCACAGAAGGGGACAGATATGTGTCACACGGCAGCGGCCCTTCCTCCTCTGAAAAGGAAAAGGGAATTGCCAGCAACGTACGTGGTCCTGAAAGAGTAAGGTGAGGTGTGTGGATGTAAATATGTACGGAAGACTTCTAGAGAACTCAGTGCTCAGGAAGATCACTCTCAGACGCTGCCCAGCAAAGAAGAAGGCCAGACCTGCAGGAATGCACTCTGGCTGGACACTGTCAGCAAGGTAAACCTGAGATGGTCACAGTCAAGGACAGCGGGACCCACCCTGAGCTGCTCTCATCACCGTGTATTCACACCTGTCAAACTGCTGGGCTGGTGAGGTGTAGGCAAGTCTGGAACATCCAATTCTTCCAAAAGCTTTGATTCCATAGCACGGGACAAACTCAGGCAAACTTATCCAGAAACTTTTTACCTATTTTCCTTAAAAGACACTGGAAGCATCTTTTCTTTAAAAGTGATAGATTGGTTGGCACCAGAAAAAATCATTTTTAAAATTGCTTGAAGGATCTGTTGACCTATCTAAAGGACCATTCTGAAATAGATGGGAAATACTAAAATACTGGTTTCTTGGCCTAATTCAAGCCCAGATAATCTGTGAGTGGGAACAGTTGTATGGAAAGAATGTGGTTCAATTTCTGGTTCTGCCACTGACTGTTGATCTGATCCGAGACAAGTTAGCTTTTCTGAGACTCTGTTTCCTTACTTTGAAAATGAACATATAATCACTGGCTTCATGAACTTCCTAAGATGAACAGATAGACATACAATGAGCTTTGAGGACTCCAGAGAACTCTAGAAATCTGAGGTGTTCTCAGCACGACTGCAGACTTCAGTGGGCTCTGATTTACTTTACAGTTTTAATTTACTTCCTTATAGCAAACATGGTCCCAAGAAAACATACACGAGAAAGCACCTGAATTGTTGTTACACATGGATGTTTTTGCTGTTGCTATTATTTTGTTTTGGGGAGGACCAAAGTTATAGCAACTATTAGCAGACATCGTAACAAGAGATGGCAGAAGTCAAGGGTAAATCGGAAGGCCTACCAGGATCTTTGGTGTCTAAGCCAGAAAAAATATTCCGTGTAGGTTGTCTTCTGAGCATATGGGAGACCGTAAATGAGTGAACCCAACAAACACTTGTAAATCACATTTCTTCTGCTTCCCCGCCCCCAACAACAACAACAAACCACTCATAAATCATCCATTTTATGTAAAGCACAGTTGTTTACTTCCTACCTGGCTGCTTCTGACTGCAGACTGGCCGTGTTAAGCCCAACTGCTCCTTGCTTAAAGAATTCGGCAGGCTCTTGACTTGTCTTAAGTTTGCTGAGTCAGCGCTTCTTCCTCTCTCAGTAGAGAGAGTAGGCCTGAGGGCAGGCTGACCTCTCTCATGAATCCCCAGCTCCCCTGCAGCGCCTGACAACAGCAAGTGCCCAGCCAGAGGGAAGGGATTAAAGAATTCTCTGAACATACGCAGGGTCAGGTTTACTTCTTCAGCTAATTATCAAATTTTCCTCAGTAGATTTTTCCTATTTTGGCTCTATTTCCAAATAAAGCAAAGATTATGCATCCTTTTATGTTTTTAATAACACAGTTCCACCTAATGTACTATTTTGATGTTGTTACAGTTGCAATGATTATTTCACGTCTTCTTACAGGTAAGGAGTTCAGCATCTATGAGCTGTGCTCTCAGAAGCTAAACAGGACTGTTTTGTTTTTTTTTTTGAGACGGAGCCTCAAGCTATTCCCCTGGGTAGAGTGCCATGGCATCACAGCTCATAGCAACCTCCAACTCCTGGGCTCAAGCGAGTCTCCTGCCTCAGCCTCCCAAGTAGCTGGGACCACAGGCGCCCGCCACAACGCCTGGCCATTTTTTTTTTTATTTGGCGGGCCGGGCTGGGCTGGGGATTCGAACCCGCCACGTTAGGTGTACGTGGCTGGCATCAAGGTTGTGAGCTTTTAAGCCATGGTACTCTACCCAGAGTGACATAGTGAAATTCTGTTTCAAAAAAAATACTTTCAGGTAGATGGTACACGTTAAAAATAGACATTTTCCAACTAGGTTTTGTTTGTTGTGAAAGAGAACTTTCAGTGGCGGCGCTGATGGCTTAAGGAGTAGGGCACCAGCTCCATATACTGGAGGTGGCAGGTTCAAACCTGGTCCTCGCCAAAAACTGCAAAAAGATAAAGAGAACTCTCAGTTGTGGAGAGTTCTGACTGTTTTTGGTAGCTTTTAAATAAGGTCTAGCTCTAGGCATAGAAATATTATAGAAAGTTAAATAATAAGTGCTTTCAAACTATTTGTTTGGGGTAAATTCTTTTGGGAGGGTAAATTCTTAATTTGCTTTAATTGGCCAAGGTACTCTTTATTTTTGGTTCACCTTAATGCTAGTGTCTGGTTACAGGTACCATTGTTGGACACTGGTGACATCATCATTGATGGAGGAAATTCTGAATATAGGGATACCACAGTAAGTGTTCTTGTCCAAATTCTTCCAGGTTCTGAGAACATTCTAGAGAAAAATATCAGCATTGTGCATGTGATGGTAGGGTGAACCATCCTTCGGGGATGCTGGTTCTTTGGGGTTGGTATTGATGTGCCAGTTCTCAGCCTTTTTCTCTGTTGAGACAGACTTGAAGGATGAAGTTCTCAGTCAGGCATGGAACTCAGGGCCGTGGCTGCTGCTTACATGCAGCAGGCCGAGGGTTTATGCTTCACTCCACCCCTTGCCCTCTCAACTGACCCACCATATGTCAGTGTATAATGTGATTGAGGCCACTGCCCCAGTGGTGTCCAGCGCCAGGGGATGTACCTGTGTGCTCCCAGTGCAGAACAGGAACCAACTCTTAACTGACTCTCAGTGTCTAAGGTCTTTTCCAATGAAATGGGAATGCATGTTTGCCTTTATTATTTCCCTTTTGGGGACAGTGTAGGTATCTCAGACGTCCATGGATTTTTTTTTTTTTAACTCCCACAATGAGGAGATTAACTTTCTTGAGTCATCAGTTATTCCTAGATCTTTGGGTCATTTCCTGTCAAACATGGGCTATCCATATCTGTCTTATGCCTCCTCTCATTCCTTGGGAGAAACTTAATTTTTAAAAACATCATGAAGTTATGTTTTTTCTCTTCTTTAGAGACGTTGTCGAGACCTCAAGGCCAAGGGCATCTTATTTGTGGGGAGCGGAGTTAGTGGTGGAGAAGATGGGGCCCGGTATGGCCCATCACTCATGCCTGGAGGGAACAAAGAAGCTTGGTGAGTACCATCAGGACCACATCCATTTCAGCACAAAGGAGCCCAGACTCTGAGAATGGGTGAGCCAGGAACAGTCTACCACCCTCATCTCCCCCGTGGTGCTGAGAGCGTTAGAGCTAGGAGATGCTATAGACACTCTGGTGTTTGGACACCGTGTATGTGCATACTCCTCTTTTGCCTTTTTTCTTTCTGCTATGCCCTTTAGGACTGATACTGGAAGTTCTAAATAGGCTTAAAAATATAGTTCATGTGATATCCTGTGTACTCTCTGAACTTAGGAGTAAGGGTTGCTTCTTTTAGCTGATGTGTGATCCCAAAATAACTTTATTTAATAATTGTGAGTAATGGAAAAATCTGACTGTGCCTGGGAACGAGGTGGCAGACTTTTATTTAACTTGGGAAAAAGCAAACTTTGCTCTGTTCACTGTGTTGTAAGAGGAAGAGTTGGCCAAGGCCGAGGAAGTGCTTCAGTGATGTGAAATGAAGAATGTGTAAGATGCATATGGGGCCAGGCGCGTGGGATGGAGAATCAAAGTGGAAAGACGTGAGCAATGCATTATACTGTACCCAGACTGAGGGCAGCATGGCTGCTGAGACTGCGGGAAATGAGACGGCCAGATAGAAGACAGAGAGGTGGAGTGGGAGAGAAATAGCAAAGGAAGGAGCCTTTTGAGGGAGACGTGGAAAAGTAACACTCTTTTGAGTGAGTTTGATTTGAAAATATTCCAGAATTACATTAGACAATAAAGTACAGAAGTGCTCAAACCTAACCCTGAAAGGTGAAGGGTTTATTTCCAAAGATTATTCTTTAAACTGCTGCTCTAATGACTAAGTCTGGGGAGTCTCTTCATTGTGTTGAGATGTAGATCTAGGGAAGCCTTCCTGCTTCTAGTTTAAAAGCCAGGTAAGGTGGCACATGCCTATAGATCCAGGTACTCAGGGGGGTCACTTGAGCCCAGGAGTCTGAGGCCAGCATGGACAACAGAGCTCTAGAAACAGTTTATTTATTTATTTCTGAGACAGAGTCTCACTATGTCTCTCTGGGTAGAGTGCTGTGGCATCACAACTCACAGAAACCTCAAACTCTTGGGCTTAAGCAATTCTCTTGCCTCAGCCTCCCAGGCAGCTGGGACTACAGGCACCCGCTACAACGCCTGGCTATTTTTTCTTGTTGTTGTTATTATAGTTCTCTTTGTTGTTTAGCAGGCCTGGGCTGGGTTTGAACCTGTCAGCCCCAATGTATGTGGCTGGCGTCCTAACCATTGAGCTATGGGTGTCAAACCTATTTTTTTATTGTTGGGACAGAGTCTCACTCCATTGCCCTGGGTAGAGTGCCGTGACATCATCATAACTGACAGCAACCTCAAACTCTTGGGCTCAAGCTATCCCATTGCCTCAACCTCCTGAGTAGCTGGGACTACAGGTGACCACCATCCATGCCTGGCTAGTTTTTCCTACTCTTAATAAAGAGAGGGTCTCGCTTTTGCTCAGGCTGGTCTGGAACTCCTGAGGTCAAGCAGTCCACCCAACTCAACCTCCCAGAGTGATAGGATTACAGGTGTGAGCCTACAAAACAGTTTAAATGCTTATCTTGGGTTCCCTGTCCAGTGGGCTTTAAAAATGCAGACAATACACAGGAAGGTTTGACGTGCAGAGGGGTCCCCATTCCTCATCAGGTCACTTGTCTCACGCTGTCCTGACAGAGGTAGAGATGGCACTTCCACCATAAAGACACTGAAGTCAGTGGAGGTGCAGCTGTCTTAATTCCCCATCCTAAGCATTAACTTTGCAACCCTGTCAGATTTTGTGTCAATATAAAACCAGTTTTGTGATGGAGTCTATCAGTCAGTAGTGGTAGAACAGTGAGGAAGAAGCCTGGTGAGTTAATACATCTTCATGGTGGAGCTGTGGGAGCAATGAGTAGCTTACATTTTCTGTGAATATTTCATATTTCATCTCAAACTTGGGCTCAAGCAATCCTCTTGCCTCAGCCTCACGCGTATCTGGGACTATAGGCACTCACCACAATGCCCAGCTATTTTTAGAGATGGGGGTCTCACTCTAGCTCAGGCTGGTCTTGAACTCGTGAGCTCATTTGATCCACCTGCCTCAGCCTCCCAGAGTGTTAGGATTACAGGCGTGAGCCACTGCACCTGTCGAGTCTGTCTTTACTCTTGAACCCGATGTCCAGAATCATGCTACACCTGGTAACACACTTCCAAGACTAGCAAGAAAGGGTCTCTAAGGGAGCTTTTATACTGCTTGCTGTTTGGAATCCCAGCCTCTCCTGATACTGCAATTGAAGCTTCTTTTGGAGACTGACCAAATGATGCTTCTGCCCAGCCTCTCTGTCTGTGGTCTCCAGTCAGTGTCTGCTTTAAGGGCCCATCAAGATCTGGTAGAACAGGCCAGTCAGCCAGCACGGGACTGGAGTTTCCCCAGAGAACTTAGCCCATACATTAGTTTTGGGGGGGTCCACCTCCTATTTGAAAGAAAGTTAAGGGTGTTGTCCTTGAGCATTTGATTGAGCTCTCAGCCCATCTTCTCATTACTGACCCACACTCTTCCTTCCACAGGCCCCATATCAAGACAATCTTCCAGGGCATTGCTGCGAAAGTAGGCACTGGAGAACCCTGCTGCGACTGGGCAAGTTCTGGGCTAAAGTGACACGAGCATGTCTGAGTGACAAAGTACACAAGCAGAGGCCACCTTGGGCCCCGGGGTTAGCTTTGTGACATAAGCTTCTCAATCTTTAGTCACAAGCATAGCTGATGCCTCCAGTGTGTGCCTTGTACGTGGCTTTGTACCATAACTGACGATCCCGGCCTTGAGGTTGATATTAAAGCAGCCTTCCTCAACTCACCTAAAAGATGGGTTCCTTAAAGGGAACAGGAAGGATGAGGGGAAGTAAGATTTTATTAAGCCATGTTACTTCATGGCCAGGGAAAGAATGTCAAAACCAAAACTGGGGTTTGCTCACCTGGGGGAAAGGAAGGGGACTGAATGGGGGGTGGTGGTTGTGTCCAGAGTCCTTTCCCGTGATGTGGGATCCAGAGTCTGAGCTTGAATGGAGCGAGCTGCACACATTCACCCTCCGCCTCACCTAATTCATGATACCTCTGCCAATTATACTTGGTGTTTCTATTAAAGTAAATTTTATCCATATTACAGTTCAGCCCTTATCAACCCATAGGGTGGAGGGAAAACACACTAGGCTTGGGAGACCTGGGTCTTAATTCTGGCTCTGCATTAACTAATCATGTGACCTTAGGCAAGTCACCTCCCTACCTGGCCTCACTTCCCATATCTGTAAAATGCGGGGGTTGGGCTAGATGATCTCCAAGCTCTCTTTAGTGCCTAATCCCCTTTAGTTTTATGTCAGCAATATTATGCTAATGTTCGTAGTTGAGTTTTGTTTTGTGTGAGATAACCAGTAGGGATGAGGGAGGAACTCGGGCATGTGAGGAGTGAGGGAAGCCCTCCTAGGCCTGCCAGCACCTGGGGGCTCTTGCAGCAGCATTTGACCTGTCCTTATCTTTTCACCATGGTCAGCCGCTGAGTTCTCTCAGAGTCTGCTCAGGGTAGAGAGAGGCCAGCACTGTGGTGGCCGTGAAGGGCGAGTGATCTTCTCATTAGTAGGAAAGGTTGGAAAGGGACTTTTTTTTTTTTTGAGACAGAGCCTCAAGCCATTCCCCTGGGTAGAGTGCTGTGAAATCACAGCTCACAGAAACCTCCAACTACTGGGCTCAAGCAAGTTTGCTGCCTCAGCCTCCCAAGTAGCTGGAAGCACAGGCACCTGCCACAACGCCCAGCTATTTTTTGGTTGCAGCCATTATTATGTTTGGCGGGCCCAGGCTGGATTCAAACCCGCCACCTTAGATGTATGTGCCTGGCACCTTAGCTGCTTGAGCCACAGGGACCAAGCTGGGACTTTTTTTTTGAGACTAAGTCTCACTTTGTCATCCTCAGTAGGGTGCTGTGGTGTCACAGCTCACAGCAACCTCAAACTATTTGGTTCAAGCAATCCTCTTGCCTCAATCTCCCAAGTAGCTGGGACTACAGGCACCTGGCTATTTTTTAGTGATGGGTCTTCCTCTTGCTAGTCTGGAACTCCTGAGTTCGAGCAATCCACCCACCTTGGCCTCCCAGAGTTTTAGGATTTCAGGTGTGAGTCACCATGATGAGCCAGGAGAGGGACTTTTGTTCCTTGACAATAGATTGCTGCAGTAAGAGTGCAGTGACAGCTTTTTGGACATACTTAGCACAAAGCCATGAGAAAAGAATAGTACTTGCTCCTATGTGTTTCGACCAAGTCAGAGGTTAACTTTCTATTGCCTCAGGCTCAATCTCAGGTCATTGGGGGAAAAAGATGGGTACAGATTAATATTAGAGTGGGAGCCCCTTAGTTCACTGTTGAGGTAACCAGAAGGAAGAGGTGAAGCTCCATGTCAGCAGCCACATGACTGCATGGCCAAGAGTCACAATCAGGAGGGGTAGGTTGGCAACAGAAACATGGACAGAAGAGTCCCTGATGTGAACATTAGTGGCGTCCATCTAAGCAGGTACTGCCAGGGGAGAGGCTGCCCAGGCCAGCCAGACACTGGTCTGTGGGGCAGGTGATTAGGAACCTGGGGCCATTAATTATTTGACTCTGGCCACTTTCTTTGTTTGGGTTTCTAGGCCACTAAACAATTTCCAGGTAAATTATCTTCCCAGGTTGCTTGTGTGTAGGGACAGAATGTGTTGATCAGACTAATGCTTACAACCTCTAAGATCCATAATTATGTTCTTATCATAAATTCATAAACTGGCATTGTGATTTCATATATAATGGCAGCTTATTATAAATAAATACCTTGTTGATAATGGGAACTGGGAAGGAGACTTTACTGGGCTCATGAGGTTGAGGGCCAGGCCTTCTGTCTAAGATCATTTTACCTCTCCAGTAGCTATTAGAAACAACTACAGCACATTTATATTGGCTGGGCACCGAGGTGCGTGCCTGTAATCCTAGCACATTGGGAGACCAAGGCGGGAAGATTGCTTGAGCTCAGGAGTTCAAGACTAGCCCGAGCAAGAGCAAGACCCAGTCTCTACTAAAAATAGAAAAATTAGCTGGGTGCCATGGTGGGTACCTGTAGTCCTAGCTACTCAGGAGGCCAAGGTAGGATTGCTTAAGCCTAAGAGTTTGAGACTCACTTGGGCAACACAGAAGACTGTCTCTTCAAAAATATTTTCTTAGGTCAGGTGCAGTGGCTCATGCTTGTAATCCCAGCACTGTGGCAGGCTGAGACCGGAGGATTGCTTGAGCTCAGGAGTTCGAGGTTTGTCTGAGCAATAGTGAAACCGTGACTCATGGAAAAAAATGGAAAAACCCAGCTGGGTGCCTCAGTGAACGCCTGTAATCCCAGCGGCTTCGGAGGCTGAGGCAGCAGGATGCCTGTAGCCGGAGCCTGAGGTTGCTGTGAGCTACAACGCCATTGCACTCTGCTTAGGGCAGAGGGTAGAGCTCTGTCTCAACAACAACAAAAAATAAATAATAATAATAATGAGTAACAGTAGAAAATATAGGATAAAGAGCCATAGATCGTATAGTGAATTTAAGGATTTTGAAAACCATTAAAGGTGGGCAGTGCCTGTGGCTCAGTGAGTAGGGCGTCAGCGCCATATACCAAAGGTGGCTGGTTGGAACCAGGCCCTGGCCAAACTGCAACAAAAAATAGCTGGCCACTGTGGCAGGTTCCTGTAGTCCCAGCTACCTGGGAGGCTGAGGCAAGAGAATCACTTACGCCTAAGAGTTGGAGGTTGCTGTGAGCTGTGATGCCACAGTACTCTACCCAGGGTGACAGAGTGAGACTCTGTCTCAAAAAAAAAACAAACAAAAAAAACCCTACTTTTTGTACTTGTTAATTTCTATGGAGAGGCAGCCTTTCTAAAGGCTTTGATGTCAAGTCTTGTGTGGATCTCTCTGGTATGTCACCCTCTCTGAAGGCCTCTTGGTGCTTTTCGCCCTGACAGGTGGGAGAAGAGGGAGCAGGGCACTTTGTGAAGATGGTGCACAACGGAATAGAGTATGGTGACATGCAGCTCATCTGTGAGGCTTACCACTTGATGAGAGATGTCCTGGGCATGGAGCAAAGTGAGATGGCACAGGTGAGTCCAGGGACTGCCTCAACACTGTGGGGGACAGTCGCCGCTAAGAAGACGAGGGACTTGCTGCTGAGAATTAGTCCTTCCTCGTTTCCATTCCCCTTCCTGCATGGACAGAGGCTAATGTAAGGGAAGCTGTCAGGAATAGGACTATAGCATGATAGCCAGTCACTAAGCAGAAAGTTCCCGAGGAGTCTTGAGGGCTATCACTACCATCTTTCTAGTGAGCCTGACTTTGTGTCAGGATCTGTATCACTTTCTATTCCTTATCTCCTTTAATCCTACAATTGTCCCACATGAGAGATGCAGTTAGAAACTTTCTTTTCTGAACAAGTTGGGATTGGTTTTTGGGTAGTTAATCAAAAAAGGTGGTTGAAGTGGGGAAGCTGAAACATTTTATTATGAAAATATTTAAAGCTGGGCTTGGTGTCTCATGCCTGTAATCCTAGCACTCTGGGAGGCCAAGGCGGGTGGATTGCCCTGAGCTCAGGAGTTTGAGACCAGCCTAAGCCAGAAGGAGATGTCTCTTTAAAAAAAACAAACAAAAAAACCCTGGGTGTTGTGGTGGGTGCCTGTAGTTCCAGGTACTAGGGAGGCTGAGGCAAGAGAATCGCTTAAGCCTAAGAGTTTGAGGTTGCTGTGAGCAGTGATGCCACAGCACTATACTAGTGGGCAACAAAGTGAGACTCTGTCTCAAAAGTAAATAAGTAAAATGAAAATATTTAAACATACAGCAAAGTCGAAAGAATTTTAGAGTGAACACTTGTGTGCACATTACCTAGATGCCACAATTCACATTTTCCTATAATTTCATGTCTGTCAATTCCACCATCAATTTCTCCTTTCTTCTCCTTTCCTATTCTTTCGAGACAGGGTGTTTCTACACTGCCCAGGCTGCTCTCAAACTCCTGGCCTCAAACAGTCCCTCTGCCTTGACCTCCTAAATTCCTGGGACTGCAGGTGTGAGCCGCCGCACTGGCTTCTCTATCAATTTTATCTTATTTTTTTCTTATACATTACTAATGAAACTGCAGGCATCAGTACTTTTTTTCCCTAAATACTTCAGCATCTTTAGGTAAACATATACGTGCATTTTAACTGAAAACAGAGGAAGATACATTTATGCACCAGTAATTTTTGTAGAGCCAAGCCTTTTTCTTTTCTCTTGTAGAGAGAGAGTCTTAGTTTATCGTCCTTGATAGAGGGCTCTGGCATCACAGCTCACAGCAATCTCCAACTCCTGGGCTTAGGCTATTCTCTTGTCTCAGCCTCCTTAGTAGCTGGAATTATAGGTACCCGCCACAACGCCTGGCTATTTTTTTGTTGCAGTTTGGCCAGGGCTGGGTTTGAACCACCATCTTCGGTATATGGGGCTGGTGCCCTACCCACTGAGCCACAGGCACAGCCCAAACCAAGCCCTTTTAATTAAGTATTCTGTAGATTAGCATTCTAATCATCTATGTTACATAGAATTTCTGGTTTTAATTATTTCAGGTGGAACTTGATTTTGATTTAAAGACACTTGCAAGTTATACAGGGAATAATCTTTCCAGATTTTTTATATTTTTTTCCTCCTAGTTTTTAAAAAATTGACGTGGTCTTCACTCATTTTGACTGCAGTTATGTTTCACTGGTTTGCCTTTATTATTTTTTCTAAAATATTTAAGTCAGCCAGGTGTGGTGGCTTACACTTGTAATCCTAGCACTTTAGGAAGCCAAGGTGGGTGGACTGCTTGAAGCTGGGAGTTTGAGACCAGCTTGGGCAATGTAGTAAGATCTTGTCTCTATTAAAAATATTTTTTAAAAAGTTGGCTGGGTATGGTGGTGTACACCTATAATTCTAGCTACTTGGGAGGCTGAGGTGGGAGGATTACTTGAACCCAGCTGGGAATTTGAGGTTGCCATAGCTATGATTGTGCTATTGCACTCCAGCCCCAGTGACAAAGTGAGACTCAGTCTCAGATATGAATAAATATATAAGTTTAAAAAAGCTAAACTTTTGGCTTGGTGCCTGTGGCTCAATCGGCTAAGGCGCCAGCCACGTACACCTAAGGTGGCGGGTTCGAATCCCCAGCCCGGGCCCGCCAAACAACGATGGCTGCAACCAAAAAATGGCCGGGCGTTGTGGCGGGCGCCTGTGGTCCCAGCTAC
>CAUYQV010139268.1:0-12069 GCA_963574575.1 Galagoides demidoff | reverse complement strand
ACCAGCGCCTACTCTCTCCGCATAGTTTCCTTTCCGGAGGAGGCGGTGGACACGGCCCACTGGGAACTGAAGGCCGGCTCGTGAAGAACGAGTTTTGGCCTTGGCGCGAGCCTTGCCTCCCTGCTTGCCACGACCAGACATGGTAAAAAAACCACAGTCTTCGTTAACAAAGACTAGGCACGAAATGGGAAAAACGCAGAATTTATAGCTTCTAATGGGCGCGAAAAGGAAGGCATGTGATTGGCTAACATTTGATTTTCATTTGGACCAATGGAACGCGAGTATGCAGGATACGCATTTTGATTGGGTAACACTGCCCTGTGACGTTATAGACAGCTGTCCACCAATCACCAGAGAGTTCTACTCCACCTCATTTGCATAAGCCACTATAAATAAAGGAGAGACGGTTGTCTTATTCGTCTTTTCCGTTTTCCTTTCATCATGCCTGAGCCAGCTAAGTCCGCTCCAGCCCCTAAGAAGGGCTCCAAGAAGGCAGTGACTAAAGCCCAGAAGAAAGATGGCAAGAAGCGCAAGCGCAGTCGCAAGGAGAGCTACTCCGTGTACGTGTACAAGGTGCTGAAACAGGTCCATCCCGACACCGGCATTTCTTCCAAGGCCATGGGCATCATGAATTCCTTCGTTAACGACATCTTCGAGCGAATTGCAGGTGAGGCCTCTCGTTTGGCGCATTACAATAAACGTTCGACCATCACTTCCAGGGAGATTCAGACTGCCGTACGCCTCCTGCTGCCCGGAGAATTGGCCAAGCACGCTGTGTCCGAGGGCACCAAGGCGGTCACCAAGTATACCAGCTCGAAGTAAGTTCTCGAGAAGGCATTATCAAATCCAACGGCTCTTTTCAGAGCCACCTACTACCTAGGAAGAGCTGGTACACTTTATCACCTATATAGGGGCGAAGGGTCGTACCCTAAACCGGGGCCCATTGGGTTTCTTTAGCCAGGCCAGTCCGCACAACACAAAATGCAGAACATCCAGCTCTTAGAAAACGTGAAAACACTGGATTCAATCACCGAAGCCGGCCTTACTGTCTGGGTGTATAGAAACTGTTACAGCAGTTACCGTCTTGCGTTTGGCATGCTCAATTTCGTCAAGGGTCACTCACATTCTGCAGAATTCTGGATGTTGTGGCGCAAGACTTGGTGACGCTTACTGAGTTCCTCTTTTACCTAAGTCTCCGCCTACGTTAAGAATTGATTAAAAAAATCCCGAAGAATGAAGGCGGTTTGCATTTGAATTTTTCGGACCAAATAGAAAACTGGAGTCTTGTGGTCCGCCATGCTATACGGGTATAACTGCACTCTCTCTTTTTCTGTTCCTGGTGGCAAAAGGAGAGGAGATACTCCTGCTGGAGATCCCAAGGGTCCCAAGCCATTTGGGGTATATGAGAGGGTGGTGTGGCCCCCTGACGCGCTCGGAAGGCAAGAGGATGGTAAAAGCGCATCCTCTCAGTGCAAAGGTAGGAACAGGGTGTAATGAATCTCAAAGCCTAGATTGAATTAAGAATGGAAGGACTGGTTCCTGGTCCCAGCTCCTTCATTTGCTATGTGACCGTAGATACTTGTAACCACTCCAGGTATTTGCTTACTAAAATGAATGTGTTCTTAGCAAACACTGTGTAAATCTGGCACATTAGAGTGATTAATGTATGTTAACTTGTTAGTACATCCCCATAGGTAGATAACTGCCACCATCTGTTTCTCAGATGAGGAAATACAACAGAGAAATAACATACTTAACCACGCAGCAAGAATCGCAGTGGAACTACTTAAGCAGCCAAACTCCACAGTCCACACTCCTAGTAGTGGGGTCTACTGTCCGTCTTAAAGTCATAATCTCCACCTCCATGAAAACAAAGCACACATAAGGAAGCATTAAAATAGGCCTTTGTTTTTATTAGTCACTCTTTCCTGATAGCTATTTATTTATTCAGATTTATTGGGTATTTGTCATGTTCCTAGCGCTGTGCTCAATCCTTATCCCAGCTAGGCCCCTTATTGTCTGTCTTCCAGAATTTATATAACCTCTGGTCTCCCTGTTTTTCCTCTGTAAAATGGGAATAACCTGAAGATTGCAATAAGAAGTTTAAAGAGAGTTTAGCAGCTCTTAGTCACTCAGGATTGTTTTTTCCTTTCTTCTCTAAGGATACATATGTACCAGAATCACATGAGATAATTTATGTGAAGATGCATTATTACAATTATAAGGGCTTTTTGTGCATTTGTTTTTTGTTTTCCTCGGAAAGCCAGTAAATCAACAGGGCTCTGGCCAAATTTGTGTTAATGATCTTCTGCCATCCTGTTGCATTATGGCATTAACAAAACCAGTAATACTTTTTACACACCTTTTCCAGGTTCTTTAGAAAACATTTCTGTATTAGAAAATCAGTTCAAATGATCAGTAAAAGTTAACACCTTGCTTTCTCCTAATCTTTAATGAATTTACTAGCAAACAGGATGCCAAAGCAGATTTGTAAATGTGTTTCTACCACCAAAACACAACTGTATTTCCTAAACTCTTTACCAACCAGTTGAATAACATTTCATTAAGCATATTCTATTCACTGTAGACCAGTTGTTACATTCTGAAAAAGGAATGGAAAGGAAATCCTGAATAAGTTTCCCAGACATTAATTCTCAGTTATTGATGATGGCCCTGCATACTGGTAGTACTTTAATGAAGAAAAGTTTGTAAATATCGGTGAAAATTTAAAATGCATGTATCCTTATGCCTCACAAATTCCACCTCCAGGAATTTACTATTTTTGAAAATATGCCAAATAATACAGAGTTTTTCAGCAGTACAATTTATAAATTGTACAAATTGATCAGTGAAAGCGAGTCTCCACTTGTTACTTGTCAAATATGAGTAAAGGAGAAAAGCAATCCCAATGGTCACTAATAAATTATGGCACATCATTCTATCTGGTAGTAAAAACAGATAAGGCTTTCTCATAATATATATTGCTTACTATGTGCCAGATAATATACTAAAAAGTTCCCTATATGCATTAAGTCATTTAATTTTCATAACAACCTTGTAAGTTACTATTGTTATACCTGTTTTATAGATCAGAAAATGAGCATTTGGAGAGGTGGAATAAATTGCCTGAAATTGCATAGTGTTAAAGTTGTCAGAATCAAAATGCAGTCACTAATGTTTAGAAAACACTGACAAATGTTGCTGAGGAAGGCCATAAAGAGAGAGCTCTCCTGCTTGTAAGTCTGATAACAAAACTATCACAAAAGACTGTAAAAACCACAATCACACAGAAAATCCTTGTAAAAGGATATCTGCCCAACAACTGGACATCTACCTGTCTAAACTTAGACCAAGGTCATCCTTTTTATTGATCTTTGTAGCCAATTATTGTTATTTCATAACAATTATATAATACTTCTAATTTTTTCCTTTAAAAGCTTTTGAATTCCTTTACCTTCCTGAATACATGGTTTACCACTCATGTATTCCCATTGCAATGGTTTATTCTCAAATAAATTTTCTTTTAAAAAGACTCTCTTTGTTATTTATTTTGACAACACCCAAAGAGTAGTGAACAGAATTTAAAACCAGAGTCTATCTTCAGAATCCACACAATATGTGATGATCTCTGAAATTTATTATCAAGTGTAAAAAAGCAAGGTACAAGAGAATCTGTGTGCCGAATTGTCTGTGTGCATATAAATGTAAAATATTTCTGAAAAAATAATAATGTGCCAACATTGGTTGCCTCTGAGAAGAGGAAGCTGGATAGCCTGGGGACAGAGGCATATGGAAAATCTTTTCATTATAACCCTTTTATAGTTTTTGAAGTTTGAATCCTATGTATGCAAAAAGGGACTTTATCATGATACTTGCATCTGAGGAATATATTCATGATAACAAAATTTACAAGAAATAGTAGTAAAACTAGAGTTCACTGTATAGTGGAAGATGTGTCTGACCACAAGTTATCAGAAATTATGTTTTAGTGAGCAAAGAAGCAAAAGTAAATGAAATAGCCTGATTACTAAGGAACACAATTCCATAATGAGATTATAGGGTGGCACCTGTGGCTCAAAGGAGTAGGGCATGGCCCCCCCATATGCCAGAGGTGGTGGGTTCAAACCCAGCCCTGACCAAAAAAAAAAAACAACTTGCATAATGAGATTATAACTTGTCTCTCTTTACTTTCTTTACTCCTGGTATAATTGTATCTTAAACAGCCACACTAGGAATCTAACATGAACTAATTGTCTTTCCCTGATTTTGTGCTATACCTCATTGAGAATCATCACATTTTAGTTTCTCTTTGTCCAGATTCTAAGCATGCCAACTACATTCCCAAGCACATATCTGTCATTAAATTATGGAAATCTCACTTGATTTTATGTCATTTTACATTTGACTGAAAGATTTCTTAATAGCTGGGAAACATGAGAGGCTAGAAAAAGCTTTGAAAGACTCTTGTCTTTTATTTCTGTTCATATGAGCGTGTTCCATTTCTGTACTCTTTTTCCAAATTTTGGAAAAGAACCCCCTTAAGGCCTATAGTACTGCATTCCCAGATAATAGCCCCCCAAAATTTACTCAGAGATTAGAGAAGTTAGCATATAGTTCAGACTCTTAAAAGTGTTGACCTGGAATCTTAACACCTGTTCAGACAAGAAGACTACAGGCTCAGAATTTATAAGATCTTGCCATTTATAAGAACTGTGCTGCAAGAAGAAAGGAAGAGAGACAAGAAGACCAACAGGCTCAACTGAGTAGATGAGCATAACCAGACATTCAGTGGCTCACAGATCGTCCTGTTCCTCTCCAGGCAATGAAGGTAGGATCTAGATAGAGCTTTTAAACCCTGGTTTCTTAGTTTAAAAAATCACAAACAAAGCTGAAGATCTAAGATCATCCTGAGGGTGACTTTCGTCAGGTCACCACATAGAGAAAAATGCCATTTTGGCCACCGATATCACAGACAAATGAGTGAAACTCATTATACCAGTTTCTATTTTAGCAAAATAGGGGTCATAATCAACTCAATTTCATCAGGAAGTTGTTTAAATTGAATAAGACAAATGTGTAACAGGGATATAATTATGTACTATGCATTAAGGGAAAATGAATAATATAGAAATTATTGCAAATTCCATTTAAGTCAGGAAAATCCTTATAGAGCCAGTAATAGAGCCTGTATGACCTATTCAGCTACCTTAAAGGAAATTAATTTATTAAATCATAAAATATTGTGCACTTTTTATATGGCAGACAGTATTCCAGCATTGAGGATACACAATGAAAACAGTCTGATAAAGTTCATGTTCTTGTGGTACTTTAAGGTAGAAAATGAACCAGATTATGAAAAATAAGTTATTAGATTTCATAATATGTCATCATCTTTACAAGTGATTTGGATAATATATGATAAACTGATATATCAGTTTGGGGATTGCAATTTTAAGAGGGGTATACAAATAAGATCTCACTGAGTTGTCATTGGCATAAAGTGGTGAGTGTAGCTATGCAGGGGCAGCTATACCAGGCAGGAACAAAGAGCACATAGTACCAAAAGTAGGACCTTACTTAGCATGTTCTGGGAACAGCAAGAGAAGCCACCGTGGTTTGAGCAAAGGGTGAGAAATTCTGAGCCTCATTGTCTGCCTCTTTTTCTCTTAGTCCAATTTAACTCCTGCCATAGATCGCTGAAAATCTGCAAGTTTTCTATAGCTGCTAAAAAGAGAGAGAGAGAGAAAGAAAGAAAAGAAAAGAAAAAAGCACTGCAAAATAAGAAAAAGAAGATGGTCCTGCCTCTGCTAGCATCTAGACGAGGAAAGTAAATGATATTCTGGCAAATCTAAAGGGGTGAATTCTAACAAAGGATTCTTGTTCTAGGCTGTATCCCCAGCACAAAGACCAGTGCCTGGAATGCACACCAAGTGAATGACATGCAATATATCTCTTATTACTGCTTCATGTAACACACAGCACACAGAGGGTGTCTTTTGAGGGATTTTCTTATCCCTAATCATTTATCATACTTAATGATTTTTACTTTTTCACATTTTATTACATTCTTGCAAACCCCAGAGCCCATGATTTTGATTAACAAACATGATGTTTGAAGATATGTGACAATTTCTTTAATAGGCCCATAAAGAGACATAAATACTAATATTCACTAAGGTATTATGTATGGTGGTGAAAAAAATGGGGATAGTCTTATTGGGCAAAACTGACAGAGTAGATAGGTAAAATTCCTATTTCTGGAGTTGTTCTGATTATTATTACCACATAACAAGCTGGCCCCAAACTTAGTAAAATAAAACAAACATGTTATATTCATGGATTCTGTGTTCAGGAATTAGATTGTTGTCTTTGCTCACTGGTTTGGGGCAATTCTTGGGATAGTCATTGAGGGCTGGAATCATTGGGAGGCCTCGGAATTCCATCACATTCTCTGGTGATTGATGCTGTGTGTGGGGTGAGACATGTAGCCAGAGCACATAAGTATGGTCTGAGCTTCCTAACAGTTGGCCTCAGAGTGGTCAGGTTTGCCAAGTGATAGCATAGAATTCCAAAGGTGAGTCACCCACCATATATGGCTGGAAGCTGTGACTTCCCATGTCAGAATAAAAGTCAAAATCCTAGCAAGGTCCTACATAGTATTTGCAATTGTATGGAAGAGGATGACAGTGGGAGGGTATAAACAAATGTGGCAGCAGGGATCTCACTGTTAGAAAAGGTCCCAGAAAACCAAGATGAAACATGCAAGGTCATTTTTACAAAAGTTGTAGGTTCCTAAGTATAATTCTTCATACAGTATTGTCCGGAGCATTGCACCACTGCAGCATCTCTAGTTTTGATCTATAAAAGCCAGTTGTGCCCCAGTCGTTGAAACAAGTAAAACATACACGCATTTTCAAAATACCCCTGTAGAGGGTAGTACAAGTTTGAAAACCACTGTTCTAAAATTTTCTACTTAGAGGGCAGCATTTCAGGGGTGAAAATTTGTCACAACTGAAACTTATTAAAAAGCTTTTCCACCTGGCCCCATGGTGTAATGGTTAGCACTCTGGACTTTGAATCCAGCGATCCGAGTTCAAATCTCGGTGGGACCTGTTCAGGATTCATCTTTTTTATTTATTTGGGTTTTTTAGTAACTTCTCTCTGCAACTTTGTCTCTTAAAACTAGCACATTTCCTTTTAATCCACCCCATCACGCATCCTAGTATTTGACCAGCAGTAATATCTTCAGTCCTCAGAAGTTAAACCCACCTGCCCAAACGAGGCCAAATACAGAAGCCAACACTGCAAGGAACAGTCCTTAATCCTGTGACTTGGGCTTAGGTATGGATGGGGAGGGGCATTTCTTTCAGAAGTCTCTGCTTGGCTTGATCCTAGACAGAAATACTGTATGTATGTGCATAAAAAAGAAACAACTGGGTTTTTTAAATTACACAATAAGTATTTATTGTGGAAAAATTTAAAAATACAAATCACTCCAAAGAAAGTCCTCACTCAGAGACATTGATATACATCCTTCAAAAACACCTGTTTTTAAAAGAATGACCACATTACTCCATGGCTGGAAAAAGGTGTCTAAACTGAGAAGTGATGACTATTTAAGGGCAATAAATTTTGGAGTCATGCTGTATCACTCTTTTTCATGGAGTACTCTGAAGGGAATGGAATTCAAGCGCACACACAAGGAACACAATGTTCAGTCCACGTTATCCTATCAGAGCTGCATATTTCCTAGTTTTTCTTATACTTACTTTTGGTAAAGCCTCTGCAGTTTGATTAAGCTGATGTATGTGATACATCATGATCTTTAAACTGCTGGTAGCAACCCATGAGTATACAGCCCTTTCTGTCACTTTAAAGATTGTCACACAAATCCATTCCTTGAGACAGCTTTTTTACATTGTAATGATTGCTGCCCTAACCTGCATTCATCTCTAGTCCCATTTGTTACCTTTTTTGCCACACACATAGTCCAGAATTAGCTTCTAGTCACCAGCCACAGTAAAATTATTTCAATTTTTTTTATTTTTCCCCTCTCTTCTCATTTTCTACTTGCAAAACATTTTTGCCCTCCCCTCTACCCTTAGGAGATCTAGTTCTTTACTTATTTTTCAAATATTAACTTAGACATTCCAGACTTTCTTACTGAGGTCTTCCCTGGGTTTCCTTTATCTGGGCTCAGGTGCCCCATCTGTGTCTCCTCAGTACTCTGAATCTCCTTCCCACACCACCTCATATTTTGATTGCTTATTTAATAAGCTCTCCCCCCCTGCTCTAGACAGCTAGTTCTAGAGGAGGGAGTAACCAGTCCTTGCTTCTCACTTCTCAGTCCCACTATGCCTGGCTCATATTAGTTCAGAAATACTTCCTGAAGTAATACTTTCATAAAGTTTCATCTAATCTAGATTACCTCAGAACCCAGGATAGCTCATGTCCATGTTTGGTTCCAAATCTTTCTGCTCTGCTTCTTCTCAGATTTCTTTTCACTCTTTTTCCTTCACTGTTCTCAAGTCTACATCTGCTCTAAGAACAAGTTTTTGCCCAGGACTGGAGCAGAAGTTTCCCTGGAGGTGAATTTTAACTATTCCTCTCTTAATGATGCCACCCTCAGTAGCTAAAGTGAGGAAAGGAAAGTAGTGTGTATTCTTCACATTTTGAATAAGCATTCACTTCACAAGAAAGGCCCCTTTTACAGTATCCTTGACCTGTGGTTGTTGAGGTCACTTCCGCCTAGGTTTGGTTATCTATTAATTGTAGGGAGCCCGGGTCCTGTCACAGACTTAGCCCCTGGAAGGCACTAATTACACGTTTGTGATTAATCTGCTGCACAGTAAGCAAGGATGTAGGCTGAGTTGCTCCCATATCCTTCCTGAGAGTGCAGGAAGTAAGTATACACTTACTCTTTCTTTGGACAGTAAGTTTTCACATGCTGCTGGTATCACAGATGGCCTGAGGGTGAGAGTCTGGCCCTGGGCATAAGATGTAGCCCTGGAGAAGCACACATGTATTCCCTCTGTTAACCCACGAGCCACTGCTGAAGTCACAGGCATCATTCTGCCTGTGACGCACTTTGTAAACCTATCAGGAACCTCCTCAAGGAGAAGGCCATTGGAACTATTTTCCTGTTTGGCGTCAGAAAACATGATTGAACTAATGTATTCATGACTGGCTGGTTATGTTCAGGACAAAAAATCAGGGCTTTCCTGGCTCAGATTAGAAATCATCCCTTTTTAAAGGATCTTTTGTCTCCAGTGGGGTTTAAAATTTGGAATCCCTCATGCAGGATTTTTACTCTCTCTCCTATTTCTTTGGTGCAAACAAGGGACTGTCCTTAACCTTTCTTGATCTGTTGTAGACTTGAGGAAAATTTCTAATCTAGCTTTCCAGAAAATACTGAATTGACTTTGTCCAGGGACAGCCATTTGCAAAATTCCATTGCAAAGGAATCTAACAAGAAGCCTCTTAGAAGCCCGTTTCTTACAGGAAGGGTTACCGGGTTGTGGTTTTGTTAATTTGTTCGGGCTGTGGTTATTTGTTCATGGGGGCTGTGGTGGGTGTTTGCTTGTTTCTGGGGGGTTTTGCAAGGAGGTAGTACTCTTTGTTATCCACAAGAGGGTGCGCGGTCCTCCAGGCCGCCTGAGGGGTTTCTTCTTTAAAATCCGAAGTCCTGGATGACCGCTTCAAACCCGGAAATCAGGATATTCAGTTTCCACTAAACACACTCGGTCTGGACAGGCATCGAATTCCGGAAACTACTTGGATCAAAGCTGGACTCCCCTCTATCACCAAGGAAATTGCTGAAGCTCTCACTTTAACATTTGTGCTGTCCAGGCAGCGACAAATATTGTCTCTTTTCCAGGCAAGTAAAAGATGGCAAGAGAAGTTGTGTGAAGATGCAATTCAGAACATTTGGAGACCGGTCACAGAGAGCTGGAGGCGGGGCATTTTCACAGTATGGTCTCCTGTGTATAGACTGGAATTTTTTTTTAATGTTCATTTGGAGTGTCCCTTGAGTATATTTACTGTTGGTGAAGGAGCACAGACCGCGGGACTGTGCGCTGAGAAACTCCCGAGGGCCTTCCTTTCCCCTCCCCGTCGCCCCCAGCGCTGCCCAGGATCTTCGCTTCATCGTCCAAGTGAACTTGTTTCACCTTTCCGTAAACATCAACGTCTCCCTTGTGACTTTGCTTAAGTCTTCCCATATGTCGCCTTCAAAGCGCCAGATACCATCCTTAGTAAAGGACGGTTTTTGTGAAAGTACTACTGATACAGTACACATGGCGCCCCAGCCAGTTCAGCCAAACTGAGCTGGAGGACCTGCCGCCTCAGCCTTGGCGGTGCTGGTGCAGTGGCAGCCGGCAGAGGAACCAGCAGGCTAGAGGGTAGGCAAGAGGGGGGGGGGCCTCCCGGAGAGCCTCCCCCCCCCCCCACCAAAGGCTCCAATAGCCAAAGGGCCCGGACAACTGCCAGGGAGACCCCGGGGCCTTGGTGTCTCCTTCCCTTTGCACTTATGACTGAATACGGCACCCACATTTCCTATGCCTAGGTCAATTTCATGTGAGTTTCCTAGGCCTCAATTCCTTGAACAGACTATGTCCATTCATTAATACATTCATTCACGTTGCCCCAGCGGAAGAGATTGTGTCCATTCATTAGTATATTCATTCACCTTGCCCCAGCGGAAGAAACTTTATGGATTCATTTCCTGGCTTCATATAGAAGGAACCCATGCAACCCTATGTACCCCTAGACAAGAGCCAGGGGAAAGAGACAGAGAGAGCTTTCCTGACTTGAGCTTTTCTCTCCCTACCGGGAGCTTTAGTGTTTCTGTATTTTTTTCTGTAAATAAATCCTGTCTTACCACTGATCTGTGGTCCGCGGATTTATTTTTCAAATCATCGGAACCAAGAACCTGAAAAATTCCAGTGTCAGATTTGCCCAGCCAGCCAGGAGAGAAGACGAAATTCCGGGTATCACTGGGATCTGGTAATGGCACAGAGTGAAAGGTCTCAGATCTTTAAACGTTCCCCCCCTGTTAAATAACTCTAACGGTCCCCATCTCACAGGTTTGTTATGAGCCTTGGATGAGGTAACAATAGGAAACGCTTGTCACAAAACCTGGCACACGGCTCAGCGCCTGTGGCTCAAGTGGCTAAGGCGCCAGCCACATACACCTAAGGTGGCAGGTTCTAATCCAGCCCAGGCCCACCAAACAACAATCATGGCTGCAAACAAAAAATAGCCAGGAGTTGTTGCGGGCGCCTGTGGTCCCAGCTACTTGGGAGGCTGAGGCAGGAGACTCGCTTGAGCCCAGGAGTTGGAGGTTGCTGTGAGCTCTGATGCCAGGGCACGCTACCTAGGGCAACAAAGTGAAACTCTGGGGGTGGCACCTGTGGCTCACTGGATAGGACACTGGCCCCATATACCAAGGATGGCAGGTTCAAACCTGGCCCTGGCCAAAAACTGCTACAAAAAAAATAGCCGCATGTTATGGCAGGCACCTGTAGTCCCAGCTACTTGGGAGGCTAAGGCAAGAGAATCTCCTAACCAGTGGTCTTCAAACTATGGCCCACGGGCCACATGGGGCCTGCTGTGGACATTTATCCAGCCCACTGGGTGTTTTTGCCGCTGCTGCCTGTCCTGCTTAGCAGCCAACTCATCCTGGGCCCACAGTCTGGCCCTCCAACGGTCTAAGGAACAGGGAACTGGCCCCCTGTTTAAAAAGTTTGAGGACCCCTGGCCCTAAGCCCAGGAGTTGGAAGTTGTTGTGAGCTGTGACACCACAACACTCTACCCAGGGCAATAAAGTAAGACTCTGTCTCTACAAAACAAAAAAGAAAAAGTGAAACTGTGTCTCAAATAAATAAATAATGTCGTGTACCATAATTATAAAATTATTTCAAGCCATTTCCACAACTGTATTTCTTTATACACATTTAAAATTTTTTACACCATTTCAGTTATTATTAGGGCAAGTGTATCAAGCGTGAACAGTAAGGTCTCTTTCTCTCACTCTACATGAGCCCCTCCATAGGTCTGGTCACAATATGC
>CAUYQV010139267.1:0-14039 GCA_963574575.1 Galagoides demidoff | reverse complement strand
CATCACAGCTCACAGCAACCTCCAACTCCTGGGCTCAAGCGAGTCTCCTGCCTCTGCCTCCCAAGTAGCTGGGACCACAGGCGCCCGCCACAACTCCCGGCCATTTTTTGGTTGCAGCCATCATTGTTGTTTGGTGGGCCCAGGCTGGGGATTTGAACCCGCCACCTTAGGTGTATGTGGCTGGCGCCTTAGCTGATTGAGCCACAGGTGCCGAGCCCCTCCTTCCTTTCTTTTTGTCTTTCTTTCTATTCCTTCTATCCCCCTTTTTCATTCTTTCTTTTGTTCGTTCTTTATTTCTTCTGTAATAGTTTTACTGAGATATGATTTAGGTACCATCACATTTGCCCACTGAATTGTATAATGCGATGGTGTTCAGTATCCTCACGGAGCTGTGCCACAATCACCACTATTTAGTTCCAGAACAATTCCATCACCCCCAAAAGAATGTCATTCTCCATTTTCCCATTCTCAACTTCTGACCCTCATTAATCTACTTTACTATGGATTTGCCTATTCTGGACACTTTTATATAAATGGAGTCATATATGGGTCATTGCAAAGGTTTTGAGATACACAAAAATCAAGAAACATAAAATACACTAGGAGAGAAACAAATGAAGCCCTCCCAGCAAGCTGAGCTGCAATATGCAGTCTTTCGTGACCGGCTTCTTTCACTCCGCATGTTTTCAAGATTTATGGACATTGGAGCACTTATCAGTACTTCACTATTTTATGGATCAATAATTTCTCTTTGTATGGATATACCACATTTTATTTATTAGTTTGTCAGTTGATGGACAGTTGGGCTCTTTCTATCTTTTGACTATTGTGAATATTGCTATGAACATTTGTGTACAAGTTTTTGTGTGGACGTGTTTCATTCCTTTGGGTATATGCCTAGAATCAGAACAGCTGGGTTGTATAGTAACTATATTTAACATTTGAGGAACAGCCAGACAACTTTCCACAATGATTGCATTTTACATTTCCACAAATAGGTGGGAGAGCTCCAATTTCTCTACATCCCCACCAACACTTGTATTTGTCTTTTCTTTTCTTTTCTTTCTGTCTTTTTTTTTTTTTTGAGATAGAGTCTCACAGTGCCGCCCTGGGTAGAGTGCCATGGTGTCATCATTGATTACAGCAATCTCAAATTCTTGGACTCAAGAGATCCTTGTGCCTCAGCCTTCCAAGTAGCTGGGACTATAGGCACCTGCCACAATGTCTGTCTAGTTTATCTACTTTTAGTAGAGACAGGCTTTTGCTCTTGCTCAGTCCGGTCTCAAACTTCTGAGCTCAAGCTATCCGCCTGGCTTGGCCTCCCAGAGTGCTAGGATTACAGGTGTAAACCACCACTCTGGCGTGCTTGTCTTTTTATTATAGCCATAAGTGTGAAGTGATACCTCACTGTGGTTTTGATTTGCATTTCCCTGGTGAATAATGATATTGAGTACCACCACCTTTTTTTTTTTTTTTTTTTTTGAGACAGAGTCTTATTATGTTGCCCTCGGTAGAGTGCTGTGGTGTCATAGCACAGTAACCTCAAACTCTTGGGCTTAAGTGATTCTCTTGCCTCAGCCTCCCGAGTAGCTAGGACTACAGGAGCTCACCACAACACCCGGCTATTTTTTTGTTGTTTAGCTGGTCCAGGCTGGGTTCGAATCCGACACCCTTGGTGCATGTGGCCGGTGCCATAATCACTGTGTTACCCGTGCTGAGCCCCTCCACCTTTTCTTAAGAGCATGCTGAGTGGCTCCTTCTGTAGGAAACAGCACGTAGATCATGGAGTTTTGAGATGAGGGCAGAGGGAAGGGCCCTACTATGGGCTTCTGAGAAGAGACAGAGCTTGTACTGTTATTTAGAGAAGGGCCAAGAAGAATTGGGAGGGCATGCCCTGAGGCTACTGACAATTTGCTTCTGGTCTCCCAACTTGCATTACAGAGATTTTTTGTTCTCTCTCCTAGGGCTGAAGGATGGAAGCTCTAGCTCTAAATGGAAAGTTGCTCTAAAAGGCAAGGTGGTTAATAGAGTCAAATATTCAGTCGTGTTAAGCTGCTCCATTTAACTTTACTAGAAACAAGGTTTATGAACAAAGTCAAGAACTCATCAAGTGCCCTAGCAAGCCTTAGGCAGAAAAGGACTTAGCCTTTAAAGCTCTGGCTTCCAGCCACTTGCCGAGTTCTTTTCTGTGAACACAGACTGGTAATTAAAGACCCCAGACTGCTGAAAGTAAGTGAGCAAAAAGTTTCCATGGCCACCTCCATGGAACCAGATGGAGCTGCTTCGTCCTCCTCCTGTACCTAGACACCAAGGTCATGAAGAGGCTGCGCCAAGCCCAGGGGAGAGTGAGGAAATGAATTATTGCAGTCTGTGTGCTCTGGGCTTTAAAAGCACTAAATTTGCCCCTGCCTTCTTCCCCTTAAATTCCCACTTTTTCTCCCCCCACGAGTATAAAACAAGTTAGTAGAACTGAGACCTTCTGAAATCTTGCCTGAAGTGCTCTTTACAAGGAATCTTTTTGGGCTAGGTCAGGGAACTGGAGGAAAAACCGTCCTCCTCCTCTACTCAGACAGAGTAGGAGAGATGGGAGAGGTAGGAATGTCACGTAGAGGCTGGGTGCCATGGCTCACACCAATAATCCTACGCTCTGGGAGGCCGAGGTGGGAGGATTGCCTCAGTTCAGGAGTTCAAGACCAGCCTGAGCAAGAGCAAAACCTGGTTGCTACTAAAAACAGAAAAACTAGCCAAGCATTGTGGTGGGTGTGTATAGTCCCACTTACTCGGAAGGCTGAGGCAAGAGGAACTTTTGAGCCCCAGAGTTTGAGGTTGTTCTGAACTATAACACCATGGCACTTTACCCAGGGCAACAGAGTGAGACTCTGTCAAAAAAAAAAAAAAAAAAGATTTCTGGAATGGATGAACTCTCCAGGAAGAAGCAATGACTGTGGCTCTGTTGGTTGTTTTCAGAAGTGGGAGAACCTGGTATTTTCTGAGCCACCACTTTGAACAGCATTCTTATGACTTTCTGATAGTGTTTAAGAAGAGTGGGAGAGGATAGAATCTGGTCTGCAAAAGGAAGGCCAGTTGTCTGAATAATCTGCTTCTTTGAAATGCCTGGAATTTTCTTCTTTTTTTTTTTTTTGAGACGGAGCCTCAAGCTATCCCCCTGGGTAGAGTGCCATGGCATCACAGCTCATAGCAACCTCCAACTCTTGGGCTCAAGCCAGTCTCTTGCCTCCACCTTCCAAGTAGCTGGGACCACAGGTGCCCGCCACAACACCCAGCCATTTTTTGGTTGCAGCCATCATTGTTGTTTGGTGGGCCTGGGCTAGGAATTCGAACCCGTCACCTTAGGTGTATGTGGCTGGCGCCTTAGCCGATTGAGCCACAGGCGCCGAGCCAGGAATTTTCTTCTTGAAAAAAACCACTAAGTGGAATTTGGCTTCAGGTATCCTGAAAACTGCCCCAGACTTTCATCAACTTTCCTGGATTGTGTGGTGACCACTCACGTACTTCTAAAAACAATCGTCTGTAACGTCTATCACATTTTGTGTCTGGATTTCAGGTAAATCCCCAACGTTGAAAAGCGTGAGTCACGCTCTGTGGAGAAGGGAGTTGGCTGTGATCTCTTCCTTTGTTGGTCAGGGAAGAGGTGTAAAGGCAGAAGGGATTTTCTTAAGTCGGGGATGTGGGTGTGTTGCAACTCAGAACCAAGACAGTCTGTGCTGGGCTCTTGGAGAACTTCAGGTGAAAAATGCTTGTGATGAAAAAACAAGGACAAGAAGAAAGTATTTCTTCTGGTGTACCCTTGGGCAGTAGGAATTGAGGTGGGGAAAAAAGGACAGATGGTACCAGGAGAACAGGTTTTTATACTAATGACTGGTGCTCTTGATGGAGAAATGTATTTTCATCCCCAAATCAGTCCCAGTGCTATACATTTTCCTAGAATCAGACTTCATTTTCAATGTACATGTTAAAAATCTTCTTATTCTTTTTTTTTTCTTTCTCCAAATGTGTTTCATTTCCCAAACCCCAATAATTAGCTGACTCTAACTTCTGCTATGGTGGGGAAGGGACAGAAAGGGATAAGAAGAGCAGGGGAGAAGCTACGGCCAGTTTGCAGTACTGGTGAGGTCAAGGAACTCGGCAGTCAAAGACTTTCCCGGTCGTCATTTTATTAATCCTTTTGGACTTTTTGGAAGGATTAAGATAATTTACATGAAATGTTTCTTTATCAAACTCACCTTGCTAATCTACTTGCTGGAGGAAATTCATAGTCTCACTAAAAGTTAATAAATTCTTAGACTGAAAATTGGACTGTATAACATATTTGTAACATTTAGCAGAACTATGTGGGAGGTTCAAATGCTGTAACTACACTGCTTATTTAAAAATAAAACTATTTACTTGACAAAGCTAATATAAAAGCATTCCTCTGCATGCATAATAAAATAAACACACAACATGCTGGAAGAAGTTGGTAACAATTTTTTTTTCACTGAGGATAAAGTCATATATTTATATTTTATTTTGCAAGTGAGATTTAGAAAATGATGCAAATTTACATTTTTGCCAATATCTACTTAACATAAAAAGTGATGTTAAATTGCTCGTGTCTGTTGCAAATAAAGTCAGTGACTATAGTTTTAAAACCAAAACCAGGGTACACAGTTTGCCAAATAGTCTTCTACAGTCTTCTACAATTTTTCATGCATTGCTTGAGTGCCTACTGAATGCCAGGTACTTTTCTAGTTTCTGAGTATACTGCGGTAAACTAGAGAGGAACACAGTGATCACTGAGCAGAATATCTAGAATTGAAC
Source organism: Galagoides demidoff (assembly GCA_963574575.1). Classification (NCBI taxonomy): domain Eukaryota; kingdom Metazoa; phylum Chordata; class Mammalia; order Primates; family Galagidae; genus Galagoides; species Galagoides demidoff. Next base: position 9,218 of record CAUYQV010139267.1, on the reverse strand, counting down.
TGTGTCAAAATCTAGATTGCTGATGATGTAATCATAAATCATGACTAGTTGAATATTACTACATCTTTTGAATGTAATTTTTTTTTCCATGTGGCAAAAATGACCGTATTTGTACATAGGTTTCCAAACAGGGTATAAAGTTAGTGTGCGTATGTTGTGGTTTATGGGCTTTTGTTAATGTTAAGTCCCTGAAGCCTACAATTTAGAAATGGCTTACATTCCAGAAGTGTGTTTACAAGTCACTTGTTCAATGGTTGGTTTCCAAAGCCCATCAGCAGAAATCTATTTAACCTATAAAGTAGCTGAAACAAAGCCCTGGTCTTATAATTAAAACTAACCACTGGGTTTAACAATGTTTCTAAGGTTGAGGGCATTTGAAGTTCAGTTTCAGGTTCCCTGCAGGAGCACATTTTTCCTAGAAGCAGTATGAAATGGGGGTCGGAACATTCGCCTAATTCCTGGATAATTAAGGTAGCTGTCACCTGAGCAGGGGCAGGGCCACATAGTGTGGTAGCCTAAAGATTATATGATTTGGGGGTCCTCTTTAAGAAGAAAAATTCACCATAATGAATGCAAAACTAGATTTGGGACCTTGGAAGGGATCTGTGCAAGCTAGGACACCTGAAATTCCAGCTTCATTAGTATCCTGGTAAATCTGCCTCCACAGCTATGGCAAGTTCCGGCCAGGGATAATGACTGATGGACAAGAGATTGGTCGGAGGAAGTGAAGGCCATTGGGAAGCGGTTAAAGGACTAAGAGAGATCGACACTAGGACCCTAACATATCCAATGTAGGGGATGTGACATTTAATAGTTAGGGTTGTTTGTTATTGTGTCAAGGTGTCACCCTGACCTTCAAGAGTTAGGGTTAAGGGCATGACGTTATAGGGACATGGCCTTTGGGGTAGCAGGATAGGACCATATATAGGACATTAACTGGGACAGTAAAGGATTGGGTGGGACTGGCCCAAAGGACAAAAGTGGAGAGTTGGGAATGGGGAGAGATTATGTAGCTGAAGTAGAAAGGGACGCAGGGCTCAGGTCACCTCGATATTGCTTCCATTAGTAGATAGAGGGATCGGTCAGCATAGGAAAGGGGATTGTGAGGGAAGAAAGGAGGTGCCTTCTCACCTGTAGCAGATGGAGGAAAGAAAACCACAGGTGCAAAGGTGATAAGAAGGGTGGGACACCCTCGAGACCGGAAGGGCAGTGATGTAACAGCCATATATAAGACAGAAGCCACGAGTGAGGCACAGCCTGTAATTCCAAAGAATGATAACATTGAAATGAGGCCAGAGCATGACTTAGATACCTATGAGCTGAGAAAACCCAATCATTTCAGATGAATTATAACAATGTGTTAGCAAACCCACACGAACCTCTAATCTGCAGCGGTTAGACTTAGCATAAACTTTACTAAGCAGCCTGTGCTGACAAGAGATAGGCCCGTGACCTTTAAATAAAGGCCATTGGCTTGTTTGGGAGTAACTGTCTTTCCTGAGGAACAAGTTAAATAGGGTTTTGATTTCTTACACCAGAAGAGCTTGAAACTGAGCCAGTCAAGAAATGGAGAGGCTGTACTTGAGCACTCCACAGTCGTTTTGTCAAGGAGAGACTCAGAATGTGAGCCTTCTCCAACAGATCATCTGTGCATCTCTTTGCTGGCCCAGGGCTTCCCAAGGAGTTTGATCTGAGGGAGTCCCACAATTGATGCTCTAAGTCAGTGGTTCTCAACTTTCCTAATGCTGTGAGCCTTTCAAACAGTTCCTGTGGGTCGCGACCCACAGGTTGAGGACCACTGTTCTAAGTGTTCTGGTTCTGAAAAGAATGCAAAGACTGTCGTGCCCAAGCATGTATCCACAAATGGTGTCCTTTTACAAGCCATCTACAGCATTAATCAAGGATAAGGAATAGTGGTTATGAAATACAAGAGCGGGGTTCAAGAAACTAACCGAATGCTAGTGTGTTAAGAGTTCTGCAGTCCGAATCTAACATCATTCATTAGAGGAAAGAGTCCTGAGGCATTTTTCTTATTCATGGACAAGGGTAGTTCAAAGCAAGAAACAGAAAACGTGATGTATCAGTCAAGCTCCCCGGTCAGACAAACAAGCCATTCTAGATTTTTCTGACAGAGGACATTTCATATACAGAATTAATTACCAATGAAATGGAAGAGTGGAGAAGCCAAACGTGGAATGCAGAGGGAATTTCAGAGATTAGCCACAACAGAAAGCTGCTCCCCTTTTAAGACTGGAAGGACAATAGGAGAGAAAAATTCCTCAATCAGACCCAGGAAACCAGGGCCTGTTCCAGTGGGAACAGAACAATTGTAGAGACTTCCTAGTGGAGCTGAGACCACAGAGAGGGTGGTACTGGTGCTGGAGTTACCACTGCGAACAGAGAGAGAGAAAAAATACCCTGGCTGTTTTCTTTCTTCTGTCCCTCATCCTGGTACCCACGATCTTTCACTGATGGCACCGAACTGGAAAGCAGAGGTCAAAGAAACCTGGGAAATGTGGTTCCCTACAGCCACACAGGTCTGGATTGCTGTGAGATCACACTGGGTGTGAACTGCACGTCCCAAAATAATTTAAGTTTTTCATCATACAGAATGTTACCAACATCCCTGGATTTAGTCGTCCCTTATAGAATCAATGCTACATAAGGTGACTAGGAAATCTTCCAGTATCATCATGGAAATTCTTAAATTTAACTTTCATTAATTTTAATATAAATATTATTTGTGAATAAGTAGGACAGGCACATGAGATAAGATTCCAAGGTTATAAAAGAATTATAGTGAAAAGTCTGAGCCGCTCATCGTCTTCCCACGTATCTATATCTCACCCAGATCTGTATCCATATCTTAATCTGCATATATATCCTTTCTTCTCCATACAGAGATGTATCTTTTCTCCCACGCAAATGGTTCAATACCATGTGCACTGCTCTACTGACCTAAACTTTAGAACTAATTGGGAACTACCCGTTGAATACCAAGGATATTTCTACTCTGTGGCAATAAAATGGGTGTGCCCATTGGGCCAGACATGTGCCTGGATGATAAAGGGCACAGGCAGTCAGAACGCTTGCCGACATCCAACTGGCCATGAAACAATTCTCTAAGGGAGTAATTCAGTAGAAGCTTTGACAGGTCCATCAGAATGATTCCAGTGTTTGGAATGACTCACTGGGGCTTGGGTTAAATAATCTTGGCTTAATCCTATCACTTGGAGCAAAGGTAAGTCGAAGATTTAAATCCTGGCAGCTCAGTATCTCATCTGGACACTCAGCCCAGAAACAGTTTCAGAGTCAGAAGAGCAGCCGCAAATGCCTTCGTTGCATTGTACACCAAGATACCGTCTGTGTGGGTTAAAGATGTAGGTATTTATATGTTTACGTGCATATACGTACACACAGGTACAAATACATATATTCACACATTTCTTATATATAAAACACATATGCGTCTCATGTTAAGAAAATAGATTTAAAGATTTCTCAAATTTCTAGAGCAGCCTTTATATACTTTTAGAGGACAGAAGTAATTATAAAATAAAGATAAACAAGTGATCATAAGAACATTACGTTCTGTACATCAAAACCCTACAACACCAAAAACACAACATACTCAGAAAATACTTTTAACAAGTATGACGGATCAAGGGATGACATCTTCATTATGTAAGATGACATAGTCATATCAGACCACATACTGTGGCAAGAGCCTTACCTCTGATGTTAGACTGCCTAGGATGTGAATATATTTGGGTCTCAGTTTCTCCATCTGTAAAATGGTGATAATAGCAACATTTACTGGAATTTTGTAAGGTTTAAATGTGACATGTATGTAAAGTACTTAGAACAGTGCCTGGCACTTAATAAAAATTCAGTAGGAGCCACCTATAATTATAAAAAAAGTTGTTAGATAAACAAATGAGAAAAAGAACCAGAACAGCCAATTGCGATTGATAAATAAACTCAAGGGAAATGTTAACATATTGTTCTACTTAAGTCATAATAGTTGACAAATTAATACTCAGCACTCATGAAGATGGATAAAACCAATACATTTTTCATGGCAGTAAGATTAGATTTATCCTTTTAAAAAGAACATTGGCATGATGTATTAAGAGTCATAAAATGTTTAAATTCTTGTTTGATGATTCTGCAACTTCAAATTTTCCTTGAAGACATAATCCAAAGATGCAATATGTTATAAACTAAATATTTTCCTGAATTATTCATGAGAAGAGTATAAAGTTCAAAGCAGCTAATGTCTAAATAAAATAGTTGATTGCATGCTGGAGTAACAATTATATGTACAGGCATCAATACCAGATGATAGGTACTGGCATTGTATATATGATGATAATTAATGTACTATAGTTATATAGATTATATTAAAATATGAAATGCAAAGTTATCATGACACGTACAACAACATTTTTTATTACTTAATTTTGTCATTTTATATGTTTTCCTCATATGTTAAAAGCCCGGAAGGCAATACACATAAATGAAAACAGTTGTGTTTGGTGTATAATTACAAATTATCCTTTTTATTTCTTTTTTCTTAGTTCTTTAAAATGACTTTTAAATTACAAAAATAATGTGTATTTATTGTCATTCTTCTTGCAGAAGTGTACAGAGATATAGAGCAGAGAGTAAAAGAGCCCAGTATTCCCCTCCCCCAACTTTCTTCCTTCCCATCTCTGTTCTCACTCTTCAAATCTCATTTTCTCATTTCTTCAGAAATGATCACTCAGGAATATGTCCTCCTGAATACACACAGACACACACACACACATCTGCTCATGTATCACATTTATTTTTCTTATATTAATGGGCTTCTTACTATTCTGCAACTTGCTTAGTTCAGTAAGGTATTTTCTTTGGTTTAATTCCTTTTCTGTCCAAACAGAGCTGCATCGCTATTTTTTAATCAATGGTTACATTGTATTCCACAATGTGGGATTACCATCCTTTGTCTTATCAACCCATTATTGATGAACTTGTGTGTGGTTTTCAACTTTTGGCTGTAGGAAATGTTATAATATGTGTACTCTTCATACATATGTGTGATTACTTCTTTTTTTTTTTTTTTGAGACAGAGTCTTACTATGCCACCCTTGATAGAGTGCTGTGGCATCACAGTTTGCAGCAACATCTAATTCTTGGGCTTAAGCGAGTCTCTTGCCTCAGCCTCCCAAGTACTGGAACTACAGGCGCCCATCACAACGCCCAGCTATTTTTTTGCTGCAGTTGTTATTGTTGTTTGGCAGGTCCAGCTCCAGTGTATGTGGCCGGTGCCCTCACTGCTGGGCACAGGCGCTGAATGTTACATGTGTGTGACTATTTCTTTTCCTTTTTTTTTTTTTTGCAGTTTTTGGCCAGGGCTGGGTTTGAACCCACCACCTCTGGCCCCATATGCACCTCCGGCATATGACGCTGGTGCCCTACTCCTTTGAGCCATAGACACCGCCTACGTGTGACTATTTTGGGTAGATTTTTATTTTTTATTTTTATTTTATTTCTTGCAGTTTTGACAGGGGCCAAGTTTGAACCCACCACCCTTGGTATATGGGGCCAGCACCCTACTCCCTGAACCACAGGCACTGCCCGGTAGATGTTTAGAATGAGATTGCTAGCACCAAAATTTGCATATTCAAATATCTAATAGTTAACTTCCAAATTATTTTCTGAGAAGACTTCATCAATTTACATTTCCATGAAAATTCCTTTAAAGAAAGTAGTCACAGACAGAAGAGTACCATTACACTAACACAAGAGACAAGCAAATGCGCCTTGATTTCCACACCAGCGGTAGGTCCTTTACTTTTGGCTTTATTCTTTCATATATCCTTATGAATTTGGGTAACTCATGATTCTACCCTATCTCCCACCTTTTTTATTTAGAATATACTCACGATCATCATCCAGTCAGAATGCCCATTTTTGAGTTTGGTCCTAGCAATGTATGTGGAGTGGTCAGATTATTCTGAAGATCGGCTATTCTGTAATAAGCTGGTTTGTTTACCCTGTTCTTAGAGCTGCTGCACACAGGTGTACAGGCTGTGCTCGCCCAGGGAGGCAAGTGGGCACCAACATTCCCTCTGTGCTCTTCTCTCCAAGTCTTGCATGTAGGTGGAGGAGGGCAGAGCCACCCAAAGAAATAATTCCTTCCCAAATTCATACGAAAATGGCTTATGGTGGTCTCAGCTTTCCTGATCATTCATAATTAAAGTTTTTAAAATTTAACTGTTTGTTCAGCTCTCAGTAAGACTTGTCATATTGTAAGGATAATGAAAAACTTATATTAACAATTAGCCCTAAGATTTGTAGTATAAGAACAGTTTGAGAATAGTTGAATATTTGGCTCTGATGAGAAATAGTTTTGGTGAGCTAAGGAGTCCCATAAGAAAATAAGCCATTAGGAAAAGAATTATAACTGAAAATACAGGAACTGGCCTGGCAGGGTGGCTCACACCCGTAATCCTGGCACTTTGGAGGCCAAGGTAGGGGGATTACTTGAGCTCAGGAGTTCAAGACCAGTCATAGCAAGAGTGAGAGCCCCCTCTCTCCTACAAATAGAAAAAATTAGCTGTGTGTTGTGGCAGGTGCCTGTATTTTCAGCTACTAGATAGGTTGAGGCAGGAGGATCACATGAACCCAGGAGTAAGAGATTGCTGTAAGCTAGGTTGTTGCCAGGGCACTGTAGCTGGGAGCAACAGAATGAAACTCTGTCTCAAAAAAAAAAAAAAAGAAAAAAAAGAAAAAAATAAAGAAAATACAGAAATCATCTGATAGTTTCTTATCATTGATTTTAAAAAAATCACAAAAATTATAATTTATGTGTGTACTGCCAAATAATGAAATAAGACAGAGCTAGGATATATTTAGTGTATAATTATTATAGCTGGAGTATGGTTCCACTGGTAAATATCTTTTTTTATCAAGCCCTAGCTGAGTTATTTCCGAGCAGATATAATTATTACTGTTCAATACATGTTAAACAAGATATTTTATCTCATCTGTAATGAGGCACAAAGTAATAACAATTTTGACGATAAGGTGTGGATCATTTTCCACCTTAAGAAGACATCCCCAATATATTTTATGTTATTTAAGCTGTAACACATACAGTGTGCCTTTAATTGTTCAATAGTGAACAATTGAAGGGGAAATAATGAGCATAGAGTTGAGGGACTGATGTACATAGACTAGGCAAGGATCTCAGAAAACTCTTAGTGTGGGTTAATCCTGTGGGCCTAAATAATATCTAAAAAGGTTAGGCTATGTCTAAAGGAAGGAAAAAAGGAAGGAAGGAGGAAGAAATGAGGGAGGGAGGGAGGGAGAAAAGGAGGAAAGAAAGAAGAGTGAAAGGAAAAAGGACAGACTTACTGAGCGAAGGTCTTGTCCACTGGAATATCCAAGGTAATAAAATCATCTTTTGGGGGGGATATATTTATGAATAAGACACATGAGTTTATGAAAGTAGGCTTCTTTTGTTTTTTAATTTTTGGTGGTGGCAAGAATGTGGATTCTAAACTTTCACTAAATAATCCCTGACTGACAGTTGGCAGGTGTATTCTTGGTGGGATCTAATAAAGGTAGCCATCAGTAATTAACAAGGAGACTCATCCTTGCTTTGCTCTCTGTAGCTTGTGATCCAGTCAGAGGGAAGTGAAGATGGGATGGTATATACCAGGCTCTCAGGCTCCTTCTAGCAGCTCTGAGCTCTAAAAACTTCAGAGTCGTTAAGGTTCCCTGCCCTTAGCCAAGCAAGGAGTTTGGATCCACCAATGTGAAGTCTCCAGGTCACAAGAACATTAAATCCAGCCTGAGTCCCCCTGTTAAGTGCATGAAGGTCTGAGGTAAAATCTGAACGAGTAGGATTGGTAGGAACAAAGCATCGGGAGGAGGGGGCACCATCAGATACACCTGCTAGAGGACAGCGAGGGGAGGGTGTATTTGTCAGCAACAACCACAGGAGAACTTTGTAAGTTGACCACCCCGGAGATGGTAACAAACTGGTCAACATAAGGAACCAGGCCTACGAAACAGGTACATACATGTACTTTACTTTTCTGTATAGCTTTTATTAGAGAATGTCATATGAAATCACACACAATTACAACACAGTAAAATCAGACATGCAGTATCATTAAAAAATAAGATATTTACTTTTTTCTCACTGTTTAATAATTCTTTCTGAAAAAAGCATCAATCCTGGCCTGGTTCTTCTGTTCTTATTACAAGCACAAATGGAGAAAGCACTCTCAAGGCTGGCTATACCACTTAGCATCTATACTGGGGTACTTTTCCACAGCAAATGACTTCAAAGGCATTATCATTATACCTGACATCCCCCTTTTTTGAGTCTCTGCAATTTCTGCGTCATCCTCACTTGCTTTTCCCACTTCTCCAGCTGCTTCCTGCACTTTTACACTGGTCTGTACTCTAGTCTGTATCACTTGGAAAATTGCTTCTGGGTCAGGTTTATTACAGCTTACCACCTCATCATCCATTGCAACAAAACCTTCAATATCTACTCTTTTGAATTTTGCCGTGGGAGATGGACTACCTGATGAGGCCAGGACATCGGTGCTCTGGGGTTGTGACAAATCCAACTTCCTTGAAACATTTCTTTATTGTTTATGGCTAAACTTTATTCCAGATAGGACTGGTCCAGAGGACAGTATCCAGAGTGTTCACTGATGCAGTGGCTGAAGGTGCTTCCATGGCTGACCACAGGTTTGTGTTTTATTTTATTTTTTTAATTAAATGATAGCTGTGTACATTAATGCAATCATGGGGTACAGTGTGGTGATTTCATATACAATTTGAAATATTTTCATCAAACTGGTTAATATAGCCTTTATGTCATTCTCTTAGTTATTGTGTTAAGAAGTTTATATTCTACTTTTAGGAAGATTCACTTGTACCCCTGTAAGATAAACCATAGAGGTGATCCCTTCAATCACCCTAACCCTCCTCCACCCATCCATCCTTCTCCCTCCCCATATTCTTAGGCTATAATTAGGTTATAGCTTTTATATGAAAGCTATAAATTAGTTTCATAATAGGGCTGTGTACATTGGATACTTTTTCTTCCATTCTTGTGATACTTTGCAGGTTTGTGTTTTAGTAATGACCCACCGCAGGAGCTGGACCTGGTAATGTATCTCAAATGTTTTGATGTTACCTTGGTTAAG
>CAUYQV010139260.1:0-22697 GCA_963574575.1 Galagoides demidoff | reverse complement strand
TAAGAATTCTTCTATGTAGCCCTAAAGAAAGATGGAGACTTTACCTCCTTCATGTTTATATGGATGGAATTAGAAAATGTTCTTCTCAGTAAAGTATCTCAAGAATGGAAGAAAAAGTATCCAATGTACACAGCCCTATTTTCAAACTAATTCATAGCTTTTATAGGAATGTCATAACCTAATTATAGCCTTAGAATATGGGAAGGGGGTGGGAGAGGGGAGGCAAGGGAGGTGGAGGGGGGGAGGGAGGGTGATTGGTGGGGTCACCTATATGGGTTTATCTTACAAGGGTACAAGTGAATCTTTCTAAAAGCAGAGTATGAATATCTTAATGACTAAGAGTATGACATGAAGGTTATGTTAACCAGTTTGATGATAGTATTTCAAAATGTATATGAAAACAGCACACTGTACCCCATGATTGCATTGATGTACATAGTTATGCTATAAGAAATAAAAAAAATTCTTCATGCTTTTTTCCTATTAATTAAAAAAAGATACATTCCATTTATTAGATGTCTACCATGTGCTAGGAATTATGCTAAACTCTCCATATGATTTATTGCTTCAAATCCTCTCGACAGCCACCTAAAGTAGGTATTATTTTTAATACCATTTTACAGGTGAGAACACAGAAGCTTGGAGAAGTTGAGTAACTTGTCCCAGGCCATATAACTCACAAGTGGAGGAGCAAGGACTTAAGCCCAGATCTGTCTGAAACCAGAGATCAAGCTATTAATCATACCAATAATACCTTTTCCTTTCCATTCTTTTCCAAAAATAATTTAGAAGTACTATCTCTAATGTTTAGTTCTGTAATGAAGTTCTAACTCTGTGGTCACATATGGCACTGTAACCAATTATCTTGGAAATGAAGAAGATATTATAAATTAAAACTGGAAGTGACTTACCAGATTCTTTGATGGGAACCTTGCCTTCTCCTCCCCTCCTTTTTTATTTTTTAAAAGTGTGGATTAATATGAGGGTACATGCCATTGGATTACATTATTTGCATTTTTAAGGTAAAGTTGGAGTTGTAGTTGTGTCCTTCCCCCGGGAAGTGAAGGAACAAATAGAGAAGAAAAAGTAAGGGAATGTAATAGCAGAATGCCCAACACTCTCTTTAACAAATTTATCTATACAGTTTACATATATGTTTCCTTAAAAGGAATATTGTGTACCATAAGTGATAATGCCAGTAAGGAGTGAAATTTAGAAGTTACCTAAATATATACTGGTTTTAACTGTAACTTAGAAGAATCCCTCTTTTCCTTCTGTTGGCTCAACCATACAAAGTACAACCTTACACACAGGAAATCTCACGTGTACCAAAGATTTTACCATCTCTGTCTAACTCTTAGGCTGACATCTGTTCCAGAGTGGTAAATTATACCATTTTTGACAGAGCTCTACCATGCTCAGCCAGGTGTAGCTTCCAATATTTCTCTTATTTTTTTCTCTCTTACTTTATCTTATCCTTGAGCTTGAGAATGAAAATATAGGAAAAGACTGATTATTCTGAAGCCATAGTGAAAAGTAGCCACAATAAGTGGTTTTAAACATGTTCTATCAAAGAACTTGTCTCAGTAAACACAATTTTACAACCCAACCCCTCAGTGTCAATCTCTGACTTCTGAAAGTCAGCCACTCAAGAACAGACTCACTCTAATAAGCAAATCTCTGAGTGGTACCCAATCAATAATAGTCTCAGCTAGTAACCACACTTCTACAGATGATGTCAACCTACTTATGTTTCTGAGAGTTGACCAATTTCTGAAGTCTATGCTTTGCCAAAATATTATATAAAATCAGCGACTGATTCTGCTTGAAAAGACGTCTAACCCACATCTCCTACTGTAACAAGAGATAGATAGTCTTTTTATTTAAAATATTGAGCGAAGGTCTGTTTGTCTTTTGACAATTGTGGAGGTTCTACCAAGATTGTTTTAAAACCCTTCATTAGGCAGCAGTCCAAAGGAATCATTCCACTGATTCCTAAGGGATCATTAGGCCAAGAGATGCACCTTGTACCAAAATTCCATTTACTAGTCAGATATGCTGACTAGTGAATTAGTTTCATCTGATCCCTAACTAGTTTTAGCGAGTTCCTAGTGTTGAACTTATTTTGCTATTCTAGGATTTGTAGACAAATAGGTCTTTATTTAGACATAGATCTTTGAACTAAGATAACTAGACCTTTTCTTTTGGAGATACACTATTTGATAATTTTCTTTTTTTACTACTAACATATTATTCTGCTACTGCTTGCCTTGCTTTTGCTGTTGTCTATATGTACAAAGTCTTATTTTATGAATTTTTATTTTTTCTTAGATTGTTTCCACTGAGTTTTACTGAATCTTTTCTACTGAGTGGTCCATAGGGAACATATGAAAGCATAGGGCAGATGAGTTTCTAATCCAATGAAGCCAACTTTGAGGGCTAGTGGTTGAGGGCCCACTAGACAAGCAATCAGTTGGTGAGAAAAGGGTTGGCCAACCTTCTTTATGGTCTACTGTAAAACCTTCATGACAGCAGACATTCTTTTTCTTTATTTGTGAAAGAAGCTCTCTTTGTTTCATACCTACTCAAGAGTCAAGGATTGTCAGGTTGTTGACTGTATGGTCTCTGGTAGTTTCTTACTTGGTTGGGGAACACACAAAAAAACTTTTAAAAGCTCACACTGTAGATTGACCATCCTAGCTTTTTTCTCTTGCATGTTATGGGTTTGCCAAACTAATGTTTCATCCTCCAGAAAGAAAAATTAACTTAGAGTAATGATTAATATCTTCAAAAGAAACTCTAAAAAATTAGAAGATAAAATACCAAACAGTCAATAGTCTTCTCCTTTAATTGGTATGCTAAGTCCTCAAAAGAAAAAAAAATTCTGACTGAAGAGTATCTCTCTCAAAGAAGTCCTACTGTGGCCGGTGGGCACAGTGGCTCACGCCTGTAATCTTAGCACTCTGGGAGGCTGAGGTGGGTGGATTGCTTGAGCTCAGGATTTAGAGATCAGCCTGAGCAAGAGTGAGACCATGTGTACTAAAAAATAAAAAACTAACCAGACACGGTGGCACACACATATAGTCTCAGCTACTCAGGAAGGCTGAGGCAGGAGGATCACTTGAGCCCAGGAGTTTGAGGTTGCTGTGAGCTATATATGACACCATGACACTCTAGCATTTGGTAACAGTGTAAGACTCCTTGTCATAAAAAAAAAAAAAAAAAAAAAAAAAAACATAAGAAAAGAAAAGAAAAAAGTTGTAACCTTTAGAAACTGTCCTTCTTTACAAAAAGAAACTGTCTCTCTTTTTCCACTCAGCTTTACCTGATCTTCTAAATGAGCTATTCTTTCTTTCAGGAAAATAGCAGTTATGTTCTGTAATTTCTAGGCCATAAGGATGAATTAAAAATTCTGATTTAGGCTTGGTGCCTATAGTCCAGTGGTTAGGGGCCAGCCACATGCACCGGGGCTGGTGGGTTCAAACCTGGCCTGGACCTGCTAAACAACAATGATAACTGCAACAACAAAAAAATAGCCTGGTGGGTGGCACCTGTGGCTCAAAAGAGTAGGGTGCCAGCCCCATAAGCTGGAGGTGGTGGGTTCAAACCCAGTCCCAGCCAAAAACTGCAAAAAAAAAAAAAAATAGCCTGGCATTATGACGGGTGCCTGTAGTCCCAGCTACCTGAGAGGCTGAGGCAAGAGAATTTCTTAAGCCCAAGACTTTGAGGTTGCTGTGAGCTGTGATGCCACAGCACTCTACCAAGGATGACATAGTGAGACTCTGTTTCAAAAAAAAGAAAAAGAAAAAAAACATTCTGATCGAGACCCAAGTTAAGGACCATAATTAGGGATTTTCCTAAATGTTCAAAATATGGCAGAAAACTTTTACAAAATTCAACATTTTGCTATATACTTGATTCCCTCTACTAAACTACCAACTACTTTAGTTAACTGTTAGCCTCTTAGATAGGGAAAATATTTAATAAGCAGAAAGATAGGAAAAAAATATTCATTACCCAATTATATAAAAAATTTAAAAATTACTTTAAAATAGCAGTAAAAATTTAAATAATGACTGTAATAGGCAAATATAAGGAGACATTATTTTAAAGAAAAAATTTATAAAAGATTCAAATTGTAAACAAAGTAAAGATGAAAAATAGACTTCAGGAAATATTTGAGAAGCTAGCATAAGCTCATAGGTAAAGTAGAGAATTGCATCTTTTTTATTGAAACTGGGATCACTTTGAAATAGGGAATTTAATACTATAAAAAGAGGCTCAGCGCCTGTGGCTCAAGCGGCTAAGGTGCCAGCCACATACACATGAGCTGGAGGGTGCTAATCCAGCCCAGGCCCGCCAAACGATAATGATGGCTACAACCAAAAAAAAAAAAAAATAGCCTGGTGTTGTGGTGGGCACCTGTAGTCCCAGCTACTCGGGAGGTGTAGGCAGGAGAATCGCTTGAGCCCAGGAGTTGGAGGTTGCTATGAGCTGTAATGCCATGGCACTCTACCCAGGGCCACAGCTTGAGGCTCTGTCTCAATATATATATATATATATAAAGAAATTGAAATGTAAAATTATCAATTTAGAAAATATTCAATATGTGACCAGACATTTCTAAAGCCTTAAAAGTAACTAAGCTAAAACTCAGTACAGTGTTGCTTCTCTATTTAAAAAACAACCAGAAAGGTCTTTCTCTATAAATTGGGAGCTTGTGGATAAGGATACCTGTAGGTTTTGCAAGTACAATTGTTATAGAATCATTGTCCCACACTGGCTAAGAAAGAAGGATGACTATTCCAGATCTGTCCACCGGTGCTGGTCTGAGAGAGACATTATCCCCCAACACTTCCCTTTCCTTCCCCTAAACTCTCACAGGGACCAATATAGCTTTCTTATTGCTATGGGAGCAACCGTACCTACTATCACTCTCTTAACTATAGAACATCAGATTCCACAGAGTATAGTTTTTAAGTTATTTGGAAAATAACATAAGAAAAAAAGGGAGAGAAAAAGAACATCTTGAAGTAAAAATGACTGGTTGTGGCAGATGGCAAAGAATGGAGTCAAAGACAAATTTGAGGATATACAGTATTTGTGGAAGACCTGAGGAAACATAAGCTGTCATTTGCCTTGGTTTGTGGGGAGCACTCAAAAAATGAAAATTTCTGAAAAGCCTCAGCCTTTTCTTAAGTCCTAACCTATAATTGATACTTTAGAATCATTATCAGAAGGATATTCATTTCTTCTCTGTGACACAACTTCTGTAAATTAAATAGAGAGGGGTTTATTTTACAAATGAAACTGCCAGTCAAAACGTATGGTGATAGGACTATTAAAAATCCCAGAAGTTGGGCAGTGCCTGTGGCTCAAAGGAGTAGGGTGCTGGCCCCATATGCCAGAGGTGGTGAGTTCAAACCCAGCCCCTGCCAAAAACTGCAAAAAAAAAAAAATCCTAGAAGTTTTCTCATACACAATGAAATTATAGCTGATATGGCTAACAGTATACCTATATTATGTAAGATTCAAGAAATTCCTGAAGAAATTACTATGGTTCTACAATTCCCCTGAGGGGCAAAAGATAGGCAGATTCTTTAGAACAAAGCCCCTAAAAGTTTTCCTAGGGCATGAAACAGGGATTTTTTTTTGTTTGTTTGTTTACTTTTTTAGAGACAGGATCTCACTCTGTCACTCAGGCTGGAGGGCAGTGGTATGATTATAGTTCACTGCAACCTCAGACTCCTGGGCTCAAGAGATCATCCAATCTCACCGTTCTGAGTAGCTGGGACTACAGGTGCGTGCCACGACACCTTGATATTTTTCAAAAATTTTTCTTATAGAGATAATATCTATCTTTTTTTTTTTTTTTTTGAGGCAGAGCCTCAAGCTGTCCCCCGGGGTAGAGTGCTGTGGCATCACAGCTTATAGCAACCTCTAACCCCTGGGCTCAAGTGAGTCTCCTGCCTCAGCCTCCCAAGTAGCTGGGACCACAGGTGCCCGCCACAATGCCTGGCTATTTTTTGGTTGCAGCTCTCATTGTTGTTTGGCAGGCCTGGGCTGGATTCAAACCTGCCACCTTGGGTGTATGTGGCTGGCGCCTTAGCCACTTGAGCCACAGGTACCGAACCTATAGATAGTATCTTGTTATTGTTTCTGGATGAAAAGGATCCAGCCACCTGTCACTGTCAGCCACTATGCAGAGATGGTAATAGTCCACTAAACTTTATTAGTCAAAATGCTAGCAGTTCTGGAGAACAGTGAGAGTAGCCTCTCCAAGACTATTCTGTTCTTCCCTTTCCAAAATCACAGGTTTTTTGTTTGTTTGTTTATTCTTTGTTTTTCTTCTTTGAGACTGTCTCACTTTGTCACCCTTCATAGAGTGCCGTGGCATCATAGCTAACAGCACCCTCAAACTCTTGGGTTCAAGTCAGTCTTTTGCCTCAGCCTCATGAGTAACTGGGACTACAGGCACCTGCCACAATGCCTGGCTATTTTTAGAGACCAGGTTTCACTCTAGCTCAGGCTGGTCTTGAATTTGTGAGCTCAGGCAATCCACTCACCTCAGCCTCCTAGAGTGCTAGGATTACAGGCATAAGTCACTGTGCCTGCTCTTCAAAATTATAGTTTTATATAAAAAAGTTCCAAGCAAAGACCACATTAACCCTTATTTTATTTTATTTCATTTTATTTTTTTAGAGGCAGAGTCTTATTTTGTTGCCCTCGGTAGAATGCTGTGATGTCACAGCTCACAGCCACCTCCAGCTCTTGGGCTTAGGTGATTCTCATGCGTTAGCCTCCTGAGAAGCTGGAACTACAGGCATCTGACACAATGCCCAGCTATTTTTTGTTGTTGTTGTTGCAGTTTGGCCGAGGCCAGGTTGGAACCCACCACCCTTGGTATATGGGGCTGGTGCCCTACTCACTGAGCCATAGGTGCCACCCTTAACCCTTATTTTAAATAATAATCAGCATAAACAGTGATCTATTGCAACATTTCCAATTTAAAAGTTAATCTCCTAAATCAGTTGCCCTACACTACTTAAGATATACACTGTTAGGTTAAAGCTGAATTTACAAAACAGCAAAAATTGGAGACGAGAGGTGAAGGCCTCATAGGCCCTACACCGACCAGACCAGCTGGTCATCTCAGCCCTAGCCTGAATGACTCTATCTTACTCTCACTACATGTGCTTTCACTATGTTGCCTAGGCTGGTTTCAAACTCCTAGCCTCAAGTGATTCTCCCATTTCAGCCTTCCAAAGTGTTGAGATTACAGACGTGAGCCACCATGCCTGGCTGCTTTTAGGGATCTTAATTCACCAATATGACACATAGTGAAGATTTTTTGCTTATTTGAAGCTTGGACCTTAATTTGGTAGCCAAAACTTAGCTTTCTTGCCTTAGAACAATTAGAAGATTCAACTAAATCACTTAAAACATCTTCAAATCTTGTACCATGATCATCTTTATAGCTGCTGCTGTTATCATAGGTAGTAACTCTTTATTGTCATTAAAATCACTAAGCATTTTTATATCAGTTAATTAGCTAAATATAAAATAGTGATACTTTTCTTCTTTTGACTTTATTATCGGTTGATGAAATACTCTTAAAAACATTCTATTACCCTTACCAAATGGAGAAGAATCTTCTGATTATGTTTCTGTAATTCCATGTCTACAACAGAATTTTTAAACACTTTAGTATCAACTGCTACTTAATATTCTTTGTTTCTCTAATGCTATATGCTGACCATATTGTTTGTTAATGCATCTTATATTTTAAAAATAAAACCAGCAAATAAAACAGTGGAATAGAATAGAGATCCCAGAAAGAAGCCCTCATGTATATGGCCAAGTGATCTATTAATATAAGGGTATCAAGACTACTCAATGGGGAAAAGATAGTCTCTTCAAAAACAATGTTGTGAAAACTAAATATCCATATTAAAAAAAGTAGGTCTTCATTTTACACCATATACAGAATTAACTCCAAATAGATTAAAGACTATGAAGTAAGACTAAACCTATAAAGTCTCTAGAAGAAAACATAGAGACATGACATTGGACTTGGCAGTGATTTTTTAATTTTTATTTATTCATTTATTTTTTTGATAGGACTTTCACTCTGTTCCCCTGGATAGAATGCTCTGGCATCATAGCTCACAGCAACCTCAAACTTTTGAGCTGAAGCAATCTTCTTGCCTCAGCCTCCCAGGTAGCTGGGACTACAGGCACCTGTCACAACATCTGGCTTTTTTTTTTTTTTTTAAAGAGACTCTTGCTCAGGTTGGTCCCAAACTTGTGAGTTCAAGCAAATCCACCTGCTTCAGCCTCCCAGAGTGTTAGGATTACAGGCATGAGCTACTACACCTAGCCTGGCAGTTATTTTTTTATATATGACACCCAAAATACAGGCAAATAAAGCAAAAATAGATAAATAGGACTACATTAAATTCAACAAAGGTTACAACATAGTGAAAGGCAACATATTGAATGGGAGAAAATATCTGTGAATCATATATCTGATAAACTCAAGGGGTTAATATCCAGACTATATTAAAAACTTCTACAACTCAGTAACAAAAAAGTCAAATAATCTAATTAAAAATGTGTGAAGGACATGAATAGATATTTCCCCAAAGATGATATACAAATGGACAATAAGCATACGAGAAGATGCTCAACATCACTGATCATCAGAGAAATATCACCTCACCCATTACAATGACTACTATTTAGAAAGAAAGTGTTGGCAAGGATGTAGAGAAATTGGAATTCTTATGCACTGCTAGTGGGATGGTAAAACGGAGCCACAATTCTGAAAAATGTATAGAGGTTCTTCAAAAATTAAAAATAGACCTACCATGTGATCCAGCAATCCTACTTCTGGGTTTGTATCCAAAAGAATTGAAATCAAGTCTCAAACAGATATTGACACACCCATGTTCATAGCAATGCTATTTATAATAGCTAAGAGATAGAAGCAGACCAAATGTTTCTCAGTGGATAAATGGATAAACACAATGTGGTATATACGTACAATAGGATATGATTCAGCTTTAAAACAGAAGGAAGTCCCGTTAGATGCTATCTCATGAACAAACTTTGGAAACATTATATAAGTTAAGTGAACTAAGCCAGGCACAAAAAGAAATAGTGTATGATTCTACTTATGAGGTATCTAAAGTAGTCCAATTCATACAAATAGAAGATAGAAAGGTGGTTTCCAGGGACTGGGGAAAGAGAAAATAGGGAAAATGCTATTTAATAGGCATATTAGTCCATTTTCTTTTGCTTATAACAGAATATCTGAAACTTCGTAATTTATTAAAAAAAAAAGAGGGATTTCTTTCTTACAGGTATAGATGCTGAAAAGTCCCAGGTTGAGCAACCACAGGCATTTGGTGAGGGCTTTCTTGCTTATGGGGACTCCCTGAAGAGTCCCAAGGTGGGGTTGGGTATTATGCATGTATAAAGATGTATAAGAAAACCACATAAACTAATAGCTGGCATGCTTTTAAATAGTTCACTTATTTAAACTCTGATAAAAAAAAAGGAGATGTATACATCTTAGTCAGGTATTTTTTTGTTTTTGAGACAGAGTCTCACTATGGCACTCTTGGTAGAGTGCCATGGTGTCACAGCTCACAGCAACCTCAAACTCTTGGGCTTAAGTGATTCTTGTGCCTCAGCCTCCCAAGTAGCTGGGACTACAGGAGACCACCACAACGCCCAGCTATTTTTTTGTTGTTGTAGTTGTCATTGTTGTTTGGCAGGCCTGGGCTCGGTTTGAATCCACCAGCTCTGGTGTATGTGGCTGGCGTGTAGCCACTGACCAACAGGCACTGAGCCTTAGTCAGGTACTTAAAAAAACACATTAATTACTTGATGCTTTGAAAGTACCTAAAATAAATACCATACTAATGGCAGAGACTTGCAATAAAAGAGATACTATAGGAGCTAGTGAATTTCAGATATTACTGAAATACTTTAGAAATAATATTGAGATATTTTAGTAGACTAGCACACTTAAACAGACTGGCTAAAGTTCTTATATAAGGACCTTATATAACTAGCAACAAAATAAAGTGGCAATTATGGTTTATGAATATTATATATACTAAAAACAGTACATTTATTTTTTGAATGGGTTGAAGTATTTCCCTATCAAAAATATACAGTCCTCACTATGGCAAAAAGACAAAAGCCCAGTTAGATTTTGTATTAATTACTTAGAATATTCTAATTAACAATCCTGTTATATAAACATATTTAACTAGAATGCTTATTCATAAATTTAAACTATGTAAAGCTTTTCCCATTACCTGTAAACTTTATTGTTCTTACCACTCTTATATTTTGTATTTTTATTTATTTATTTATTTTTGTTTTTTTGAGACAGAGTCTCACTCTGTCGCCCTAAGTAGAGTGCCATGGTGTCATCATAGCTCACAGCAACCTCAAACTCCCCAGCACAGACTCTTGCCTCAGCCTCCCAAGTACTACTCCCTGATACTACAGGTACCTGCCACCATGCCTGGCTAGTTTTTTTACTTTTAGTAGAGATGGGATCTCACTCTCACTCAGTTCAAGAGATCCACCCACTTTAGCCTCCCAAAGTGCTAAGATTACAGGCATGAGCCACCCACTGTGCCCTGCTGTTCTTATCACTCTTAATCCTCTGAAAAAATGAAAAGGCCTTTAACCCAACTAAAAGTTACATCCATTATATATCTTGACTTGAAGTTCTCCAGAGAGCCTCCAGAAACAGATGGTTCACCAAAGTTGACTGCTAGCCCAAGATCCTCAGAACGAGTGGATGACTACATGGAATAGACAGTTTTTTCCAAGACCACTGGAAGAAGATTCTCTATCATACTCTGCATCACATATTCTTTTACACTATCTTTTAAATTACACATTTTTCCTTTATTGCCCTTGCTAGTAATCAACCAGGTGTTGGCAAACTATGTCTTGCAGACCAAATATGGCCTGTCACCTATTTTTGTAAGTAGAGTGTTATTGGAACATGGCAATATCCATTTTTTTCATATTGTCCACAATTGCTTTGTTCTAAAATAGCAGAACTGAGGAGTGACAAAGAATGCATGGCCCACAAAGACAAAAATATTCAATGCCTAGCTTTTTACAGAGAAAGTTTGCTGACCCTTGGTTTTGATAGTTATCATCATAACTCTGTAATTCAGCTCTTCCAAGCTATTTTTAGCTCTTCCACTTAAATAAATGATGTAGAGTATATTTCTCTTACGTTGCCAATTATGATACTCTTTGCATAAATACACAAATGAAGTAAAATGTCCTTGCACCAAGGAAATTACAAAATGTGAGCAATAACTATTTGTCACACAAAACTCAGAAACAATATATATGCAGTTCCACCAAAGTTGAATTCTCTCTTGCATAGCTTTTTGGTTTTTTCCAATAAAGGAATCAAGTTCTTCAATGCCAATACAGGACCAAACCAAGGTTAATTGTTCTGTTGAATTATTGGTAGGGCCATTCCAACTGTATAGTCCCTGTGATAGTCAGGCTCCAAGATAGTCCCTAATAGTTTTTGTCTCTTGGTATTCATGCCCTTATACATTGTTATTTATTTATTTATTTAGAGGCAGAGTCTTACTCTATCAGCCTGGGTAGAGTACCATGGTGTCATAGCTCACAGTAACCTCAAACTCTTGGGCTCAAGTGCCTCTTGACTCAGCCACCCAAGAAGCGAGGACCACAGACATGCACTACCTAGTTTTTTTGTTTTTTAGTAGACATGGGGTCTCATTCTTGCTTAGGCTGGTCTCAAACTCCTGAAGTCAAGCAATCCACCTGCTTCAGCCTCCCAGAGGGCTGGGATTACAGGTGTGAGCCACCGTGCCAGGCTCTATGCCCTTTTACACTGTACCCCTTCCACATCATGCCAGGTATATATGACCAGTGAAATATGGCCCATCCAAGGTTAGGTTAAAAGACAATGTATTGGGGAAGCGCCTGTGGCTCAGTGGCCTGGCGCCAGCCCCATATACTAAGGGTGGCGGGTTCAAACCCGGCCCCAGCCAAATTGCAACAAAAAAATAGCTGGGCATTGTGGTGGGTGCCTGTAGTCCCAGCTACTCAGGAGGCTAAGGCAAGAGAATCGCCTAAGCCTAGGAGTTGGAGGTTGCTGTGAGCAGTGTGATGCCATGGCCCTCTACCGAGGGTGATAAAGTGAGACTCTGTCTCTGCAAAAAAAAAAAAAAAAAAAAAGACAATGTATATTTTGCCTTGTTTCTGCTCTACGGGTAATTAGTTGTGTTGTGAGCAGCTCCATGGAAAGGCCCATGTGACAAGGAACTGAGACCTATTGCCCACAGCCAGTGAGAAACCAGTCAGCAGCCAGGTGAGTGAGCCTTCTTGGAAGCAGACCTGACACCTCTAGTTAAGCCTTTAGAGAACTGCAGCCCTCAGGACCACTCAGATAAGCTGTTCTAAGACTTATTACTCCCAGAAACTTCATGAGATAATATTCTTGTTTTCAGGCTGCTAAACTTGGAATAATTTGTTCTAGAGCAATAGATAATACCATTCCCCAACATCCCAAATGTACTGTATCTCCTTTCGAAAAGTACAAAAGTATAAAACCCTCATGGGGGAGAATCCTGAGAATAATGATGCTACCTACAGGAGTAAAACAGAAAAATTTGTTCCATTACTTTGGCTGGCATAGTAAACAATACAGCCCAAACCATAAGGCACATCAAACCAGTTTAAATTCCTTAAGCCAAATAGTTACAAATGATAGAATGGCCTTGGATTTTCTTTCAGCCAAGCAGGGAAGATTCTTTACCATCCCTAATACTGTGTATTATACTGAAACACTGCAGGCGAATTGGAACAATCTGTCTCTAAACTAAGAGAGAAGATATGATCTTTGAGACTTGTTTTCATGAGCAGGACTGGGAATTTGGACCATCGTTCTGAAATGCCTTCCAGGCACTGCCAGTTATACTTATTTGCCTCACTGTTGTTCAATGTCTGTTGTAGAGAATCATAAATGCTTTTGTGCAGCCACTATCCTAACAAATGATTCAACAAATAATTTAAAGACAAAAACAGAAGAAAATCATGCTGATAGACATGTAAACTGAAAATCAAATCTCCACCAAAGAAACCTCTTTTTCTTTTTTCTTTTCTTTTCTTTCTTTCTTTCTTTCTTTTTTTCTTTTTTTTTTTTTTTTTTTTTGAGACAGAGTCTTACTATGTTGCCCTTGGTAGAGTACTATGGCATCAGAGCTCACAGCAACCTCAAACTCCTGGGCTTAAGCGATTCTCTTGCCTTAGCCTCCCAAGGAGCTGGGACTACAGGTGCCCACCACAACGCCCAGCTATTTTTTTTAGAGACATAGCCTCACATTATTGCCCTTGGTAGAGTGCTGTGAAGTCACAGCTCACAGCAACCTCCAACTCCTGGGCTTAGGCGATTCTCCTGCCTCAGCCTCCCAAGTAGCTGGAACTACAGGCACCTGCCACAACACCCAGCTAATGCCCAGTTGTTTTTTGTTGCAGTTGTCATTGTTTAGCTGGCCTGGGCTGGTTTTGAACCCACCAGCCTCAGTGTATGTGGCTGGCGCCATAACCACTATGCTACAGATGCCAAGCCAGAAACCTCATTTTCAAGGAAAATCACCAACAAGGATAATAATCTGTACAACCTTTAACATTTTCCCCTGGGCTAGGTGCAGTGACTTACCTGTAATCCTAGCACTTTGGGAGGCTGAGATGGAAGGATCACTTGAGGTCAAGAGTTCAAGACGAGTCTGAGCAACATAGTGAGGGCACTGGACTTCTTATTCGTTTTTACAAAAAATGCAAAAAAATTAGCTGGTAGCCAAGCACAGTGGCTCATGCCTATAGTCCTAGCACTCTGGGAGGCCAAGGCAAGTGGATTGCTTGAGCTCAGGAGTTTGAGACCAGCTTGAGCAAGAGTGAGAACCCTGTTTTCCTGCTGAAAAACAGAAAAAGTAGCTGGGCATAGTGGCAGGCAACTGTAGTCTGAGCTGTTCTGGAAGCTGAGGAAAGAGGATTGACGGGGCCCAAGAGTTTGAGGTTGCTGTGAGCTATGATGCCATGACACTTTACCAGAGTGACAGTGAGATTCTGTCTCAAAAGAAAAAGAAAATCCCAGAAAAACAAAACAAAAATATTAGCTGGGCTGTGTGATGCATGTCTCTAGTCACAGCTCAAAGGCTGAGGAAGGAAGATCACTTGAGTCCAGAAATTGGAGGTTATTAGAGGTTGTAGTGAACTATAATGACACCACTGCACTTTAGCTGGGGGTGGGGGTGAGGAGAAGTAGAGCAAGATCTTGTCTCAGAAAAAAAAGAAAGATTTCTTCTGCACCTTTGATTGAATGAGGAACAATAGGAAGGACTAAAAATAAAGAAGTTCTCACAGACATAGGGACTGATTTTTTTTTTTTCTGTAGCAATGGAAATAAGTAGCCACAGGAACCAGTTTTAAACTCATTCAACTGATCACAAATAACTTGCCTGGGTAAGGCCCTTGCTCATGAGAATCAGCTCAAAAGGGAGAGACCCATTCCAATAAACACACCTGTGAGTGCCAACTAATCAACAGCAGTCTCACCTGAGCCCATCCTTCTCCAGAGGATGCCAGCCCACTCAGGCCCCTGACCATCGGCCAATTCCTAGCACTCCAGGCTTCCTCCAACAAAAACCCTATGTGAGGCCAACAATTTGCTGTGTCCAGAGGACTGTGCTGGACGGACTTAGCCTCCTTGACTGCAGTAAGTAATAGAATCATCCTTCCACAAACTCCTCTGATTCCTTATCATTTTAAATCTTCTTTCTGTTTAATACTACCTAGAGTGATAGTAACGATGGTGATGATTTTCTAACGTCCACTTAGTATATGCCGCACGTATAGTAACTCTACCTAACTTTTTCACACAAGACTCAGAGACAAGATATCTGTACTTCCACTAGACTTGAATTATGTCTTCTATAGGTATCCTTTTGGCTTTTTTTTTTTTTTCCTATCGAGGAATCAGACTCCTCATGTCTAAGGACTTGGAATGCTTCTCTTGGTAACTGAAGACTGCCGGGACCACATGGCTACCCTACGATTCAGATTTTCAGGTAGCACTTAGACGCAAGTGTTTAGCCCTGGCTTCTGGGCGCCAGTCATTTGCTTGTTTGCCTTCCCATCCACTTCTCACCCTTTCCCCCCTCAGTCGGAGAGGACAGACTCCTGCAGATGGAGTTTTCCAAGCTCTTCTATCAGGGGGCTTCCAGCTCAGTTCTGCTAATGTAAATCTGGGGGAAAGGACAAGGCCGGGAGGGAGGACAGGGGAAGGCAGAGTATTTCATCCTTCCCTGCTGCTGGAGGCGGCTTGGGCAACGGCTGTTTCCCTCTATTGCTTCAGCTCCTTGGAACATGCTTTATTTCTTGGAGGTAGAGGCATAATGCTATCGGTCTCTAGGTTTGTCTCGCAATCCTGTTTGGATTCTCAGCTTTTACTTCGGCCCATACTAGTTTCCTTCTGTTCGAAACTGGAGTGCTCTGAATTTCTGGACCATTGATTTAATCAGCATGAACAGGGGGTAGAAATCATACCAGTAGAATTGAGAGACTAAAAATTTAGTCCCAAATCCATCTGTACATCATTTGTGACCTTGAAACCATCCGTTTGGGGACTTCAGTTTTGCTTTCTATAGAATGGAATTATTGGTCTTTACGGCCCTCTTCACTCCACCCAGTTAGAACCTATTATGTCAGGCTTGTAAGAATTGGTTCCACATTTATAAGAGTTATAACTTTTCCTTTCTCTCTTGTAAGAGTTTAAAAATTGCTTTAAAATAAAATTGCAGAGCCCCCATTCAAGAGCAGAAAAAAAGTGTCATTAAAAATATTATATAATTTTTCCTTACAAATTTTTATTACTTATAAAATGTAATAGTGACATATTAGTAACTATAACTTAAAAAGGGAAAATTGTTTTGGCATTGTAATTGTATACATGTATAATATGACAAATAATAATAATGTGATATTCTGATTAATCAGATAATTTTTCAGGCTTGCTTTTCCACAAATTAATTTAATAGGTTAACAAAATTTAAACTTTTAGAATTTTATTTTTATTTCATATAACTGGAAGTGATGCTACCAGTTTCTCTTGGAAAATGACAGATTATAATAATTTTTTGATAATTTAAAATTTTGACAAGGATCTTATTGCTAATGCAACTGTTATTGGAGTCAAGGGTATTTTAAACCTGTGACAACATCAGAAATAAATTTCTATAAATTATATTGAAATAAAAGTTTTAGTGAACATAGACCTAATGATTCTTGTGGAACAATTTTTCTAAAAGTATTTAATTATTGATACCAGTTAGTTTTGTATAAGTCTAAATTTAATTTTTTTATTAATTGGAAAGTAAATTTATTTCAGGTTAATGTGAGGGTACTAATAAACAGGTCAAAATATTCGATTTTTTTAAGTAGAATCCCTCTTGTGCTTATGTTCTACACTCAAAACGTGTACCAAACACCCCCCCCCCCCACTGTGCCCATTTAGTGGGAGCACCCCCTCCATCTCCCCTTCCCCCAGTTTGAATTGAAATGAGTTTTTTCTCCTATGTGGGCACAAATTAGATTGTCTACTGGCTTCTATTCCACTGAGTACACTGGAAATTTGTTTTTATATTTTTGTGATACTTTACTAAAAAGAATGTGTTTCAACTCCATGCAGGATATTACAGAAGATGTGAAATCACCATCTTTTTAATGGCTGAATAGTATTCCATGGTATGCCTGTACCACAATTTGTTAATCCATTCCTGGGCATTTAGGTTGTTGCCACATTTTGGTGATTGTAAATTGAGCTTCTATAAACAATCTAGTGCAAATGTCCTTAGGATAAAATGATTTTTTTTCTTCTAGGTAGATGCCTAGTAGTGGGGTTGTGGGGTGAAATGGGAGATCTAATTTGAGTTCTTTGAAGATTCTCCATACTTCTTTCCAAAAATGCTATATTAGTTTGCAGTCCTACCAACAGTATAAAAATATTCCTATCTCTCCACATCCACTCCAGCATCTACAGCTTTGGGACTTTGTGATGTGGACTAATCTTACTGCGGTTAGGTGATATCTCCAAATGGTTTTGATTTGCATTTCTCTGATGATTAGGAATGATGAGCATTTTTTCATATGTTTGTTAGCCATTCATCTGTCTTCCTCAGAGAAAGTTCTGTTCATGTCTCTTGCCCAGTGACAGATGGGAGTAAATTAAATTAATTTTTTTTTTATTAAATCATAACAGTGTACATTAATACTATCATGGGGTACAGTGTACTGTTTCTCTATACAATTTGAAGTACTTTCATCCAACTGGTTAACATAGCCTTCATGTCCTTTTCTTAGTTATTGTGTTAAGACATTTATATTCTACATTTAGAGAGATTCACATGTACCCTTATAGGATGAACCATAGTCGTGATCCTGCCAATCACCCTCCCTCTACCCACCCTCCCCCCTATCCTCCCCTCCCTCTCCCCTCTCCCCATGTTCTTGGGCTAAAATTGGGTTATAGCTTTCCTATAAAAGCTATAAATTAGTTTAATAGTAGGGCTAGTACATTGGATACTTTTTCTTTCATTCTTGGGATACTTTGCTAAGAAGAATGTTTTCCAGCTCCATCCATGTAAACATGAAGGAGGTAGTCTCCGTCTTTCTTAATGGCTGCATAGTATTCCATGGCATACATATACCACAATTTATTGATCCATTCGTGGTTCAATGGGCTCTTGGGCTTCTTCCATGACCTAGCAATTATGAGTCGGGCTGCAATGAACATTGTGATACAGATATCTTTATTGTAGTGTGATTTTTGGTCTTCTGGATATATACCTAATAGAGGAACTATAGGATCAAATGGCAGGTCTATTTTTAGTTCTTTAAGTGTCCTCCAGATGTCTTTCCAAAAGGAATGTATTAGTTGCAATCCCACCAGCAGTGTAGAAGTGTTCCTTTTTCTCCACACTCATGCCAGCACCTGTGATTTTGGGATTTTGTGATACGGGCTAATCTTACTGGTGTTAGATGATATCTCAAAGTAGTTTTGATTTGCATTTCTTTGATGATTAAGGATGGTGAGCATTTTTTCAAATGTTTGTAGGCCATGTGCCTGTCTTCTTCAGAGAAGTTTCTTTTAAGGTCCCTTGCCCACCTTGAGAGGGGATCACTTGTTCTCTTCTTGCTAATATGTTTGAGTTTTCTGTGGATTCTGGTAAAATTAATTTTAAAAGTAAATTTAGGCTCGGCACCTGTGGCTCAAGTGGCTAAGGCACCAGCCACATACACCTAAGGTGGCAGGTTCGAATACAGCCCGGGCCTGCCAAAACAACAATGACGGTTGCAACCAAAAAAATAGCCAGGCTTTGTGGTGGGTGCCTGTGGTCCCAGCTACTTGAGAGGCTGAGGCAGGAGACTTGCTTGAGCCCATGAGTTGGAGGTTGCTGTGAGCTGTGATGCCATGACACTCTACCCAGGGGGATAGCTTGAGGCTCTGTCTCAAAAATAAATAAATAAATAAATAAATGAAAGTAAATTTATATAGGGGCATTGCCAGTGGCTCAAGGAGTAGGGCACCCACCCCATACACTGGAGGTGGCGGGTTCAAACTTGACCCTGGCCAAAAACTGGAAAAAAAAAGTCAATTTATACAGTAGTGTCGTCATGTTTCCTTTGACTTTCCTGTAACTTGTGGAGGTTGTATAAGAAACTAAACATGGCTTCATGATTTTCATAAAATTCAAAACACTGGTTCATGCATTCTGTCCATACATCTTCAATTATTAGGAAAACATTCATTTTAAAATTGTCTCAACCTAGTGTGGTAGTGCATGCCTGGAGTCCAAGTCCCTCAGGAGGCTGAGGCCAGAGGATCCCTTGAGCTCAGTAGATTGGGGCTGTGAATAGCCACCGCTTTCCAGCCCGGGCAACATAATGAGACCCTGTCTCCAAACAATAACCCTCTCCCCCAAACAATAAAATTATCTTCCTTATTAGTAATTTGTCCATCTCAAGCTTTGTATGGAAGTGTACTTTTCTGTCAAATACCACACACTTTAAATTTATTTTCTGTTTCTAGGCCTGTGGATATTTGTTTGTTTGTTTACAATGCTGAGGTGGTTTTCAAAACCAGTTTTCTGAACTATTTAAAGGATTTTAATGACTCCTTGATATGCTTTCTTGCAATGTTCTGTGTGCACTTTTGCTCTATAATAATTTACTGCCAAAGTTTATTGCCAGTCTTCTGGCAGTTCCTATCCTGGCCTCTGGCCAGAATCAGGCTCCAGGGACTGATGGGCAAGCCGCCGCCCACCATGGGTCCCAGGGATGCCTGCATGCAGAATCCCTGCATCTCCCCATGGCTGCAGAACAGCTGTTGTTGCTGCTGAGTTTGTGCTACTGTCACCATCACTGCTGCCAACCTGGGCCCAAGGCCCAGCAGCCTCGGTTGGGTAAATACAATCTTTTTGTGTACCCAAGACCTTGAAAGATGGCTGAGCAGAATATCACAAAAGAAGAGCCAAGGTTGTTTATCTTCTTTATAAAATTATGTAAGAAATATTTGCAGCCCCAAACATAGCGAATCTTGGTAGCTGAGACTTGCTGGCACCAGGAAGTCTAAAATTAGGGGCTCAGACACAGAGACAGAGATGCCTAAGAGAAACTGTAGCATTGCCAAGGACCCATGGAAATGAAGATGGTTGTTTCTGAGCTGTTCAACAACATACCCAGTATTATAGGTGAATGAGAATCTCCCAGAAATGGTGTTACATGGAGATTGATGTGTTTGGAACATACCTATCCAAAGATGCATTTTTCCATGGAATGTAGAGATTACTGAGTTTGTGCTGAACTGAATGTATACTTCCTTAAGGCCAGTGGTTCTCAACCTTCCTAATGCCGCGGTCCTTTAATACAGTTCCTGTGGGTCACAACCCACAGGCTGAGAACTGCTACTCTAGGCCATGGTGTTCTTTATCTAGAAATATTCCACCTTGAGGAAACTTGAGAAGATTACTTATATGAATGCATGCTATCTTTAGTACTATTTGAAGATTCTACATGATTCATTCACTGTAGGTATGAAATGCTATTGTACTATTTTTTATAGTGATACTGTAAAAGAACATTTTGGTTATAAAAAAACAAGTTTTAAAACAGTATCTTAAAAATTGTTGTTTTGGAACATTTCAAACATATTCAAAAGTAGAAAGAATAGCATACTGAATTCTTAGTACCCATTAACTCAGCTTCAGTGATTTCCCTACTGAATTTTATCTGTGTCACCCACCACTTCCCTCAGTCCTAGATTATTTTAAAACGAATCCTAAACATCTTATCACTTTGAACAATAAATCATAATATTATAAAATAGTTATTATTTAAATTTTTCTAATTATCTGGCTGGGTATGGTGGCTTCACCTATAATCCTAGCACTTGGGAGGCCAAGGCAGATGAATTGCTTGAGGTCAGGAGCTTGAGACCAGCCTGAGCAACAGCAAGACCCGTCTCTATTAAAAATAGAAAAACTAGCTGAGCATTGTGGTGGGCATCTGTAGTCCCAGCTACTTGGGAGGCTGAGGCAAGAGGATTGCTTCAGCCCAATAATTTGAGGTACTGGAACTATAACACCATGGCACTCTACCTAGGGCAACAAAGTGGGACTTTGTCTCAAAAATAAATAAATACATCTCTCTAATTATCTCAATTTTTTTCAGAGTTTGTTTGAATCCTTATGCAAACAAGGTCCACATACTGCTATTAGTTGGTATGCTTCTTAAGTCTCTTTTAATATATAATTTCCTACCTCCCCTCTTTTCCTTTTCAATTTAGTTGTTGAAGAACCTGGGTCATTTTGTTCTGTAGTATTATTCGTGGCATGGATTGTGCTTCTTGAATGTTTGTGTCCCCTTCAAATTCATATGTTGAAATTCTAGCCCTACGGTGATGGTATTAGGAGGTGAGGGCTTTTGGAGATGATTAGATCATGAAGGTAGAACCTTCATGAATGACATTAGTGCCCTTATGAAAGAGGCCAAGAGAGACACTTCTCCTTTCTACCATGTGAGGACACAGTAAAAAGATGGCTGTCCATGCTTGAACCAGTAAGCAGGCCCTCAATAGATGTCAATTTTGCTAACACCTTGATCTTGGACTTCCCAGCTTTCAGAACTGTGAGAAATAAATATCTGTGGTTTGTTAGCCACCTAGTTTATTATATTTTGTTCTAGCAACCTAAAGAGACTAAGATACACATCTAAGTTATTGTTTAACATATTCTGCTATTCCTTGGATTTCTGTAAGCTTGAGAGATTTATCTTTGATTATCTGACATATGGCAACATCATAGATGGTGTCAGGTACTCCTAACCAAACCCAATATTGTCTCTGTCTTGTGAGGTTAGCATCCATTAAATCTTTTCTCAGATCTATGATTTCATGATGTTTTATAAAATGGTTATATTTAAATTGTATTACTCTTTCCTAGCTGGACTGTTTCTATAAAGTAACTTTTCTGTATAAAAGATAGTTATTGTGGCTTGAGGTATAGTAGCATACAAAATTAAGGCTTAATATTTGATTCTTTCTCTTTACTTTCCAGTTATCAAAATAATGAATTGTCTCTTTAGCATCGTTCAAATATGACCAGTGAGGTTTTTTAAGTGTAATTATGAATTCATTGGTTAAATTTATTTGTTGTGTTTTAAACCTTACTAATGCTAAGATTGTCCCATATTCAGTCAGTGGTAACATGGATCATGTTGGCTCAAAGGTCTTTGGAAAGGACCATGTTAGTCTTCATAGTCTCCTTGCTTTTGGTTTATCTTTTTCTGGTTTAATCAGGCAAATTTTCTTTTCTTTCCTTTTTTTTTTTTTTTGATTGTTGGGATTCATTAAGGGTATAAGAAACCAAGTTACACTGATTTATTTGTTAGGTAAAATCCTTCTTACAATTGTGTCTTGCCCCCAAAAGGTGTGTCACACTCCAAGACCCCACTCCCCTTCCTCCTTCCCTCTCTCAACTCTTCCTTTTCCTCACCCCTCCCTCTTTCTTTCTTTCTCTACTCTCCCCTTCCTCCACCCCCACTGTGTTATTAATTGTCATTAAT
This sequence comes from Galagoides demidoff, assembly GCA_963574575.1. Lineage (NCBI taxonomy): Eukaryota > Metazoa > Chordata > Mammalia > Primates > Galagidae > Galagoides > Galagoides demidoff. The sequence continues at coordinate 494 of CAUYQV010139260.1, read as the reverse complement.
TGTCCTAATATCAAAATTGAGTACATAGGATTCATGCTTCTCCATTCTTGTGATGCTTTACTAAGAATAATGTGTTCCACTTCCATCCAGGTTAATACAAAGTCTCCATTTTTTTAATGGCTGAATAGTATTCCATGGTGTACATATACCACAGCTTGTTAATCCATTCCTGGGTTGGTGGGCATTTAGGCTGTTTCCACATTTTGGCAATTGTAAATTGAGCTGCAGTAAACAGTCGAGTGCAAGTGTCCTTATGATAAAAGGAATTTTTTCCTTCTGGATAGATGCCCAGTAATGGGATTGCAGGATTAAATGGGAAGTCTAGCTTGAGTTCTTTGAGGATTTTCCATACTTCCTTCCAAAAAGGTTGTATTAGTTTGCAGTCCCACCAGCAGTGTAAAAGTATTCCCTTCTCTCCCATCCATGCCAGCATCTGCAGTTTTGAGATTTTGTGATGTCGGCCATCCTTGCTGGGGTTAGATGGTATTTCAGGG
>CAUYQV010139259.1:0-15094 GCA_963574575.1 Galagoides demidoff | reverse complement strand
CAGGTGCCCGCCATAACGCCCGGCCATTTTTTGGTTGCAGCCATCATTGTTGTTTGGCGGGCCCGGGCTGGGGATTCAAACCCACCACCTTAGGTGTATGTGGCTGGCGCCTTAGCCACTTGAGCCACAGGCGCCGAGCCTCTCCATCAATTTTTAAGCTAAGTTTGGCAAGACACAGGATTTTAGGCTGAAAATGATTTTGTTTAAGAATGTTGAAGGTGGATGACCATTCTCTCCTATCTTGGAAGGTTTCAGTTGAAAAGTCTGCTGCCATCCTAATCATTCTGCCCTTGTAGGTCAATTGGTACTTCTTCCTAGCTGCTTGTAGGATTTTCTCCTTCATCTTGACTTCAGACAGGTTTTGTTACAATGTGTCTTGGAGAGGTTCTGTTAGAGTTGCGATGACCCAGTGTTCAATATCCATCTGAAAGGAATGTGTCAGGATGTTTAGTAAAACTTGGGAAGTTGTCATTTATGATAGTCTTCAGTAGGGCTTTCATACCTTTGGGACAATCTTCTTCCTCCTCAAGGATACCTATTATCCATATGTTTGAATGCTTCATGGAGTCTTGTAGTTCTCTAAGCACCTGCTCTGCTTTCTCTCTTTTCTTTTCTGACTTCGTTACTACCTGTGTTAACTCAAAGACTTTATCCTCTAACTCTGAAGTTCTTTCTTCTCCATGGTCCAATCTATTTTTGATACTTTCTACTGCTGCTTTACATTCCCTGATTACCTCCCTTCATTTCTTTAAGCTCATCCATATCTTTTCTATGTTCTACATATCTCTTGTCTGACTTTTGGTTCTGTCTTTCCATTTTCTCTTCTAATCCCTTTATTGTCTTAATCATCCATATTTTACATTCCCTTTCTGTCAAATCCATTAATTATGGAAGGAGTCCTCTTCAAAAATTGCCTCATGGTCCCTTGGAGGAGTTGCTCTAATTTGGTTATTCATGGTCCCTGAATTATTCTTTTGGTTCCTCCTCATGTGTGCTTTCTTCTTGTTTACTTCTTTGTGCACCTTTTTCCTTCTCACTTCCTCCTTTGCTTTAAGTTACCTTGTCTCAGAGTTTAGGTGAGGAAGAGGCCTCTTGGTATGAGGTCAAAAGGCAGAGAATGGTTATAATAGCAAGCAAAGAGGGTTATAGCAAGAAGAAAGGAGAAAAAGAAAATAAAAATAAAAGGAGGGGAAGAGTAGGAGAAAAACAAAAGAAAGAAAAAGAGAAAGACAGGCAAAGAAAGGGGAGAAGGGGAGCTAATAGAAGAAAATCGAAGAACAGGCAAGATGGAGGACAGGAAGGGAGGATGAGAGTGATAGAAGAGATGTTGTTTAGCATGGTGCTAAAATCATGCTTACAGCTCAAGGGTTGTGAGGAGCTAAGCTGAGTGGGTTCCTCAAATTTAGGCATGCCTCACTTGTCTGTCCACAGCAAGAAAAATAGGAAGAGAAGAAAAAGAGAAAACACAAAAACCAAGAAGGAAAAATTGAATAAGGAAGAAAAAAAGAAGAAAAGCAGAAATGTTCTGCAGTGTGATTTTCCTTCTGCTTTCTTCCTGGGGGCAAGAGTAGAAAGTTATCCTGGCCTCTTTGAGCTAGGCTACTGCTGCGGTCAACCTGCCAGACCACAGCTGTGTCACATCCACCCTCAGCAAAGAAAGGGTGGAAAGAGAAAGAAAAGAAAAAAGAGAATATATATACATATATGCATAAAGGAAAATTAAATGTACCATTGAATCAAATTAAGGGGAGGGAGGGAAGAGGGATAAAGAAAGAAGAAAGGCAACAAACCAAGAAAAAAAGAAAAAACAAGAAATGGGGTGGGAGGAATATCTTAGCTGATGCAAAAGCACTTTATGTGGGAGAGATGAGATGAGTAGAGCAGTCTGTAGCAACTGAGAGAATGCAGTTTCTATGTTCCTTTTCAAATGTGTGCATGCAACATAAAACATTTAACTCCATTTGCCTCAGTGGTCTTTTTTCCTCTCACAGAAGGATGTCCAGATGTAAGCAGCACAGGTCTGGCACAACTATTTAAAGGTGTCTTTGGGGAATGATATCTCTCTTCTACATCATCCTTAGGCTATGGTTGTCATTCTCATGGTCAGAAAAATGGCTTCTTAAGCTCCAAGAATGGTAAATTCAAAGGGAGAAGAACAAGGGAGGTAGAAATGCAAGGAGTAAAAGGTAAAAAAGAACAAAACAGAGAGTTCTGTTCCTAGTGGTAATAGTTTATTTTTGATCAGTGGGAAATAAGGGACATGGCTACCCTTGCCTATAGGGAGGCTGAAAGAGTTGTATAACTAGACACATTGGCATTCTGAGCTAAAATAGGGTTCACTAGTAAGGAAAGGTGAGGTCAATGTATGCTTGGCTCCTAGCAATATCTGCCTCACTGAGCCAGCGAGAAAGTAACTCAAGAAAACACCAACAAAGTAGTAATACATGGTCCAGATGCTCTGAATACAATGCAATTAACTTACAAACCAATAGTGAAAAAGTAACAAATTCTTCATATGTCACATATTAAAAATACCTAACTCTATATAGCCATGGATCAAAAAAGCCACAATTAGACAATATTTAGAACTAAAGCAAATATACAAAAAAGTGTGTCATATAGCTAAAGAGCTATTTTGAGGGCCATTTTTAGCCTTAAATGCTTAGAGAGCAAAGACTGAAATAATGAGCTTGGAGTCCACCTTAAGAATGAAAAAGTCAATTCCACATTGATAACCTTACCGGGTTTCTCTCCCAGTATGAATTCTCTTGTGTATAATAAGTGAAGAACTCTGACTGAAAGCTTTTCCACATTGAATACATTTATAGGGTTTTTCTCCAGTGTGAATTCTCACATGTCTCCTTAGGGAAGAGGAAACACTGAAGGCTTTTCTACATTCTTCACATTCATAGGGTTTCTCTCCAGTATGAGTTCTGACATGCATTCTAAGGGATGAGAGACCACTAAAAACTTTCCCACAGTCACTGCATTCATAAAGATTCTCTCCAGTGTGTATTTTTTTGTGAACCTTAAGGTGAGAGCTGGTGTTGAAGGCTTTCCCACAGTCACTACATTCATAGAGTCTTTCTCCCGTGTGTATTCTCTTGTGCACTATAAGGTAAGAGCTTGTGCCAAAGGATTTTCCACATTGACCGCATTCATAAGGTTTCTCTCCAGTATGAGTTCTCACATGAGCCTTAAGGGATGTTTTCTGACTAAACGCTTTTCCACACTGATTACATTCATAGGGTTTCTCTCCAGTGTGAATTCTTACATGTCTCCTTAAGGTTGAAGAATCACTGAACACTTTCCCACATTCTTTACATTCATATTGTTTCTCATCCACATGACTTTTCTTATGTACAATAAGATTAGAAATCCTTTTGAAGGCTTTTCCACATTGGTTACATTCATAATGTTTCTCTCCAGTATGAGCTGGCTCATGTTGCTTAAGGGATAAATGATGACAAAACGTTTTGTTGTTCTTGCTACATTCATAGGAATTCTCTGCCACATGAAAACTGTTGTGTATAGGAAACGTATTTTGCTTGAAGTGCGTATCATCTTTGGAGCACATGTATTTTTTTTGTGCCTGCTGAGTTCTCTCAAGATGCCACAGAGTTTGGCCACATTCATGATTTTCACAGAGCTTCTCACTTACAGAGTTTTTCTCAAAATCATTTAAATTATGTTTCAAACTTTCAATCTCTGAGTAACATTTTTGGCAATGTTTATTGGTGGAAACTCTCTGTGAAAAAATAAGCTTTGACCTAAATTTAGAGTTTTCCTCTAATTTGTGGTAGTCATACAATCTTTCTTGAGACATTGTGTTTTTCTGTGTATATGTCACTTGCCTCAAACCTCCCTCTGGAATCTGGAGCTGTGTTCTGACCTTATTCCATTGCTTGTCTTCTCTTAATGTGGAGAACAAATTATCCGTTGTGAATGTTATCATTTTCACTGCACTGGATGGTTTCCTACTCAAAATATTCTGCATAGGAATTAATTCTTTGGTTGTAAGTAGAATCTTTTGGTCTGGAAAGATGCCTTGGGCAATTTTCTTTTTCATAGTTCTTAAGTCTTCTTGATCCAATGAGGACATCACAGTAAGCTTGCATAATTGATATTCCACTGAGGTGAGATTTCTATAGTTTTCCAACATCACATCTCGGTACAGACTTCTTTGAGCAGAGTCCAACATCACCCACTCTTCCTGGGTGAAGTCTACAGCCACATCTCTGAAGGTCACTGGTTCTTGTAACCAGATTGTTGGAAATCTATCAGCCATCTTTTCCTTTTCTGTATTTCTCATATAGAAATAAGCAGAGGCCTGTGCAGGCAAAGCCATGTTGGTAAGAGGTCAGTGGCTGCCATCTTATGAATTTGGAAGTGACATAAGCCTGCACAATAAAAGATCAAGATGCTTCTCTTTCTGTTTCTCCAATCCAATTAGGGGAGGGATGCATTTCACCAGAAGTCTTCCCTGTAGCCAAAGAGGCAGGTTGAGGTAGGTAAAAGATGAGAGGTAGAAAAAGGGCTCCATTAAGGGAAAAGTGAAAAAATTCCCCCCTACATCAGGAAGGTCTAACCAGTTCAAAATCTTTATCAGGATTTGCACGGACATGCAATATAGTCATCCTTGGCCCTCTCCTAAAACTGCTATTCTGGCAATTTGTATGGGTTTCTCCTGACTACTACTTTTTGGCCCTCAGTGGAAGAAGGATGCATTATCTAAAAGAAAAAAGAAGTTAAATCTAAAGAGAATTAGTAAAAAATACATGGCTATGCAAATAAATTTCATGTATAATTTCCTATTTTAGTTAACTTTTGGGATTGAAAACTTTTCCTGTAAAACACAACTGTCTTAAGTAAATTATTCGTTCTATATCTTGGTGCTTATCTGAAAAGCTTTACATATGGTAAGTAAGACTGATGATTTGGCTGCTACTTTATTATTTGAGGCAGTCTCATTATGTTACCTTAAGTAGAGTGCTGTGACATCACAGCTCACAGAAACCTCAAACTTTTGGGCTCAAGCAATTCTTTTGCCTCAGCCTTCCAAGTAGCTGGGATTACAGGTGCCTGCCACAATGCATGGCTATTTTTTTGTTGCAGTTGTCACTGTTTAGCTGGCCCAGGCCAGGTTCAAACCTGCAAGCCTGGGTGTTTGAGGCCAGTGCCCTACCCTGAGCTACAGGTGCTGCCCTGGCTGCTACTTTACTAAAGCATTTTATTGGCGTTATTATAAGTACACATGTGATTTCTGAAACAAATGTTCATTTGATTACCTACAGTTTAATGTCCCCCCTCAAAGTCTATATTTTTATCTCTGATAATTAATTACATCTAAAACTTGAATGGGATCAAAAGACAAAAAAAGATGCATGAACTGCTTCCAGGCTTTGGGAGTGAGTGTTAACAACATTAGATCTTGTAGTTTTCTGAATACTTTTCATGATGACTTTAATACAAATAACCAAACACATAGTATGAATACAAAAGATAAATGCTTGAGGACTTTAAGGATCACAAGAAATCCCAAGATAATTTATCACAATAAAAGGTCTTTATTTTTAAAGGTCTCACTTTTTGAATATTAGGTCAAATCAAATGCAAGCCTTCATTATAGTACTATACTTCAAAAGATTTCATTTTTAATGGCCAAAATTAAAGAACTGGCATTCTTAGATACATGCCTTTAACAGGTTGATTCTATGTTTCTAAACCAGATGTGTACATAGGTCTCTCACTTTATTGGAAGTCATATAGAAATAGACTTTAGTCTGTTTTTTATTGCTATATTCCTAGTACCTAGAAGAGTCCCTAGTACATGGCAGAAACTCAACAATTTACTGAACAAATGGAATAAAACTGTGGCAAATAAGGCTTTGTATGTGAGGATATTTTTTCCACACTTACACCCTTCTTTCAAAAGTAAAACAAAATTAGAAAGCTAGGCTTCCTTTCCAAGAAAGGAAATCATTTGCCTTCTGGTTAAAGATATTAAGCTAAGCATTGTAATTTAGGTTTAATCATCCATTCCCTGTGGTTTTATTTCTTTTTTAGTTATAGAACTAATTAAAAACACTAAACAACTTTACCAAACAACACTAAAAAAAGCTAAATAAATGAAGAGATTCATTAGGTAAATTGCCAAGGGATTTTGATTAATCTATATATTTAACAGGGATCTCCTAAAATGTGATAAGTAGATTTAAAATGTTTTATTAAAAAAATGGAGGTACATAAAAAATCAACACAATTATTTTAAAAATCCCTTATGCTGTTATATTTCAAAATGCATTATAAAGGTCTCTAGTAACTTAAACAGAATACGGCAATAATTGAAAACAAAAAGTGTTTTCAGAAAGAGTCATGTGTATGTAGACATTAAGTACATGCTAAAGGCAGAATTTCTTTTGTTGTTTGAGACAGAGTCTCACTTTGTCAGAGTGCCGGGGTATCATAACTTATAGCAAACTCAAACTCTTAGGCTTAAGAGGTCCTTTTGTCTCAGCTCCCAACTAGCTGGGATATAGGTGTCCACCACAACACCTGTCTATTCTTTTTTTAGAGACATGGTCTTGCTCTAGCTCAAGCTGGTCTCGAACTCCTAAGCTCAAGCTATCCACCTGCTTTGGCCTCCCAGAGTGTTAGATTATAGGTGTAAGCCACTGAAACCAGCCAACTGGCAGCATTTTATGTTGGTGGGGAAAGGATGAACTAGCCAATAAATGAAATCGGGACAAATGCTATTTCAGAAAAACATACCTCTCACATTAACAAATCCCAGTTGGATTAAAGACATAGCTAATAAGGGTTCTAGAATAGGAGGATAGAGGAAACAGAAAAGAAGCAATAGTAAATACAATGATTATTTCTATCTGAAGCTGAAAGAAAAATGTCTTTGATCTAAAAGTACATATATCATATATCATGCATAATAAATTTTAAAAATCCATAACCAACTATATTTAGATAAACTGTGGAATATTAAGGGAAATAAGTTAAATTTTAAAGTTACTGGAGAGAAAACCTAATTATCCACAAAGAAATATCAATTATAGGGTGGCAGCTGTGGCTCAAGGGAGTGGGGTGCTAGCTGGAGGTGGCGGGTTCAAACCCAGCCTCAGCCAAAAACTGCAAAAAAAAAAAAAAGAAAAAGAAAAAGAAATATCAATTATACTTATGATAGATTCTCAATTGCAAAGATAGCCATGAGAAGCCAATGGAACATCTTCAATGTATCTGTGTGGTTTTTTTTTTTTTTTTGAGACAGAGCCTCAAGCTGTCACCCTGGGTAGAGTGCTGTGGCATCACAGTTCACAGCAACCTCCAACTCCTGGGCTCAAGCGAGTCTCCTGCCTCAGCCTCCCAAGTAGCTGGGACCACTGGTGCCTGATATAACACCTGGCTATTTTTGGTTGCAGCCGTCATTGTTGTTTGGCAGGCCCAGGCTGGATTTGAACCCACCATCTTAGGTGTATGTGGCTGGTGCCTTAGCCACGTGAGCCACAGGCACCGAGCCAATGTATGTGTGTGTTAAATGAAAACAGTGTCAACCCAGAATTCAGTACTGTGCTAAACAATGGAAGCAATATAAAAGATGTTGACTAGATATGATATATATGAAAGTTTACCACTCACAGATAGCGCCTGTGGGAATTTTTTTTTTTTTTTTTGAGACAGACTCTCAAGCTATTGCCCTGGGTAGAGTGCCATGGCCTCACAGCAACCTCCAATTCTTGGGCTTAAGTTATCTCTTGCCTCAGCCTCCCAAGTACCTGGGACTACAGACACCTGCCACAACACTCAGCTGTTGGTTTTTTTTTTTTTTTTGGTTGTAGTTGTCATCATTATTGTTTGGCGGGCCCATGTTGGATTCGAATCTGCCAGCTCCAGTATATGTGGCTGGTGCCCTAGCCTCTTGAGCTATAGGCACTGAGCCTCCTGTGAGAATTAATAGAATGTTCTTCAACAAAAAAGAAACTGAACTCAAAAGAAAGCAGTAGGGTATAAGAGAAAAACACAGAGAAGGAATTCAGAGGAAACAATGTAAGGAATAGAAAAAAGCAAATTTCTTTCTTTCTTTTTTTTTTTTTTTTGAGACAGAGCCTCAAGTTGTCACCCTGGGTAGAGTGCCATGGCATCACAGCTCACAGCAACCTCCAACTCCTGGGCTCAAGTGAGTCTCTTGCCTCAGTCTCCCAAGTAGCTGGGACCCCAGGCACCCACCACACGCCCGGCTTTTTTGGTTGCAGTTGTCGTTATTTTGGCAGGCCCAGGCTGGATTCGAACCTGCCACCTTAGGTGTATGTGGCTGGTGCCTTAGCCACTTGAGCCACAGGCACTGAGCTGAAAAAAGCAAATTTCAAGGCAACAATAACATCTTCAAAGGTATTCACAATAAGAGAAATTTGAATTGAAACCATATCAATACATAATTTCTCTAAGAATAACCTCAGATTAAAAGAAACTTAAAATTGTATAAGCCTTATTTGGACCATGAGTCAAAAAATAATTTTAAAACATTCATGAGAAATCAGAAAAATTTGAACACTGCCTATTTTTTTTTTTAAGAGAAGGGGTCTTACCATGTCCCCTACATTGGCCTCAAGAGCCCCTCCTACTTCAGCCTACCAAGTAGCTGGAAATACAGTAGCATGCCACCATGCCCAGCTTGTGCCTATATATTTCATGTGAAAGAATTATTAATTTCATAGATGTGACAATAATGTCCTGCTTATGATTTTTAAAGGAGTCCATTACATTTAGAGATGGAAATGAGATGAGGAAATGGGTATGTGTAAAGGCAAATCCCAGTTCCAATCTGATCAATCTAGACTGTAGAGGAATGGAAAATAGAAAATTTTATGACAGATTAGACCTTGAGAAAAGTGGAATTGAAAGACATTTTATGTAAGTTTAAGGAAAACTAAGCAAATGAATAAAAAGCAATTATTAAAAACAAGACAAATAAACTTTGTACAAGGAAGAAACATTAGGGCAGGAAAAATGGCTCATGCCTTTAATCCTAGTACCCAGGGAAGCTGAGGTGGGCAGACTGCTGAGCAACAGTGAGACCCTGTCTCTACTAAAAATAGAGAAACTGAAGCAAGAGGATCGCTTGAGCCCAAGATTTTGAGGTTGCTATGAGCTATGATGACCCCGTGGCACTCTACTCAGGGCAAGAGAGTGAGACTCTGTCTCTAAAATTAAATGAATAAGTAAATAAATAAGCTTAAAAAATTAGGGCTCAGTAGTAAAGACTACATAGTCTTTACAAAAACACTGAACACATTTAACCAAAATCTGCAAGAAAACTACATAATATTTGCAAAATATTAGGATTTAAGGATATAGAAAGAAGAAAGGCAGCCAAAGGTCTCATTTAACACAAAAAATTTAAAAATGTCTCGGTGGGTGCAGAGGCTTACACCTGTAATCCCAGCAATAAGGGGGACAGAAGTGGCAGGATCACTTGAAGCCAGGAATTTGAGACTAGCCTGGGCAACAGAGGGAGTCCCTGCCTCTACAAACACATCTCTTTTCAATGTCTCAAATTGGTGAATAAAAAAAATACTGAGAGCAGTTTTTAAAGCCAGAGCTCCTTAAGTATTGGAACGTGGTTGCTACTGGTAAGAGATGTTCCTGTTTTTATTATGAGCACATAAACATATATAGCGCTTTTTAAAAGGTATGCACACAATTCCTGGAGCATAAATAGAAGAAAATAACTTATATAATAAAATCAAGAAGCATAAAAATAGCAACGAAAGTAAAAGAAAACTTAAGAGCAAAACTTACTTTAATAGAAAACCAAAATACAAAGACAGAAAACAAAACTAAACCTCAAAACAATCCAAATCTGCATCTTTTAAAAGACTAACATAGACATATACCTTGCAGAACTAATTAAGAAAAAAAGGCCTAGAAAAATATTAGGTTCAAAAAAGAAAAAACAACAAAAACACTACAATTACAGCAGTGATTTTAAAATATCCTTAAAGAATAGTGATTTTTCTCCTTTAGCCCCAGCTACTCTGAAGGCTGAGGTTAGGACGATTGCTTGAACCCAGGAGTTTGAGGTTATAGTGAGTTAGGCTGATAACAGGGTATTTTAGGGCTGGGCGCGGTGGTTCACCTCTGTAATCCCAGCACTCTGGGAGGCTGAGGTGGGTAGATTGCCTGAGCTCACAGGCTGCAGATCAGCCTGAGGCACAGCCAGGCTGGGAGTTGTGTCTGCACCTGTAGTCCCAGCTACTCGGGAGGCTGAAGCAAGAGACTCGCTTAAGCCCAAGAGTTTGAGGTTATTTTGAGCTGTGAAGCCATGGTACTCTACTGAGGGCAACAAAGTGAGATTCTGTCTCAAAACAAAAAAACAGGGCACTTTAGACTGGCAAGCAACTGTCTCGAAACAAAAAGCAAAAAACAAAAACAAAAAAAAGAAAAGAAAAAGAAGTAGCGTTTTTTAAAAATCACCTTAAAATCAGCCAGGCTCAGTGGCTCACACCTGTAACCCTAGCACTCTGGGAGGCAGATGCAGGGGGATCTCCTGAACTCAGGAGTTTGAGACCAGCCTGAGCTATAGCAAGACCCATCTCTACTAAAAATAGAAAAACTAGCTGGGCTTTGTTGCAGGGTCCTGTAGTTCCAGCTACTGGGGAGGCTGAGGCAAGGGGATTGCTTGAACCCAAGAGTCTGAGGTTGGTATGAGCTGTCATGCCACGGCAGTTTAACCGGAGACTATCTCAAAAATAAATGAGTAAATAAATAAAATCACTGTAAGATCACTTCTAAAGCGACTTTACACCAAAAATTTTTAAATTAAGATTAAAAAAATTTCTAGAGAGACATCGTAAAACTGACTCAGTAGAACAAAACTTCAATTAATCATAAAAAAGGTAAACATGTACCGAAGAATGTAAGCCCAAATTTGAGCATGCTAATTGTACTAAAGTTTCAAGGGGAAAAACTGCTTAACAGCATTGATGAAAAAGAGAAGCTATGTTTTCCAAATTATTCATGAAGCCTTTAAAACCTTGTTAGTATAAGTGGGCAAGTATAGTACAAAGATTGAAGTGCAATGTTAAATCTGAACACAAGAGAAGAATGTCCAAAGTAAAAGTATTAGCAAATCGAGTGTTGAAGTAATGATATATTATCACATTCAAGGTTTAACCAAGAATGCAAGAACAGCTGAAAAGCAAACCTGTCACTGTAATTCAATTCAGTAAGTCATTAGGTTAAAATACATTCAGGCAAGGCTAGTGGATTAAGTGAAAAGTGTATTGAGGACAGTTCTACTCCTCTCACTAGCACAATAAAAAACTTGTTGCTGGGCGATGCCTGTGGCTCAAAGGAATAGGGCGCCAGACCCATATACCGGAGGTGGCAGGTTTAAACCTAGCCCCGGCCAAAAACTGCAAAAAACCAAATAAACAAAACAAACAAAAAAAACTACTTGCCCTGGCTGTGTCCACAGCTCTGCCTAGTCCCGCTGGTCTCCGTACCAGACCCACCTGGTTCCTGTCCCACCCCTCGCGCCCAGGCCCGCGCCTCAGCTCGGAGGCTGTCCCAGGCCTGGCTCCTTCCCACTCGCGGGCAGATTTCCAACTCCCAGCCTCCACTTCCCAGGCTCTTTGAACGCAGGGCCCTCTCAGCACACAAGAACCCGAACAGAGACTGTATGCCTCGCGAGTGACCACTGCCGCCCTCCCTCTCGCTCATCTCCAGACGCTCCCGCGCGCTCACCCGGCCTCGGGGCCTTTGCTTCCCGTGGCCGCTGCCTGAAGGAAATGGCGGGCTCGAACTACACTTCCCAAGAGACCCTGCGCTCCACTGCAGCCCGACATGCGGTCGAAGCCCGGGCTTCGCGTGGAAAGTGGGCTGACGAGCCGTGCAAATTTCGCTAGCTCTGTAGAGACCCACTGGCTAGGGCGGGGCGCGTGCGCACGAGCGAAGGGCATGTAGGCGGTGCGCAGCCTGAGAACTAGAGGCTGAGGCGCGTGCGTAATCGGAATGATTACGGGACTTAACGGGCCGGGGACTGGCTTTAGCGCGGGGGGCAGGGGCCGGGCGCGTACGAGTGCAAGAGCAGCAGGCGCGAGGGGCGGCGTGCGGCGCGGTGTGAGCTAAAGCGGCGGGGAGAGCGCGGACCAGAGGCTGGTCGCAGCGTATGGGCTGTCAGTGGAGGGGACCCACGGAGGGGTGGAGGGTAGGGTGCGTGTGTAACGAACCCGGCGCGCGGTTTGTACGTCAGCGCGGGGGCGGGGCGCGTGCGCGTGGTGGCGGGCGCATGCGTAATAGGCCGGGGGCGGTGGGCGTACTGGAGCTTGTGTGCCGCGGTGAGGTCGGGCGGCAGGGCGGGGCGTTGCGAGTGTTAGGGGTCAGGCGCGTCCTTGACGTCAGGCCTGGAATAGCTGGAGGGGTGGCGAGGTGTCCAACGCGTCTTACTGGGGACGTGTGGATGATGAGCGCCTCAGGCTTAGTAGCAGAGTCGTGGTTCTCCGTTGATTGCTACTGCCTTTGTGACCGGAGCACTTTCTCCCGTTGAACCTTCTAGTTGCTTATTGCAGGTATATACTAAACTGTTCAATTTTTTTGTATTTGACACATACTGATCCTTTTGGTAATATTGCAGTATGTTAACTTTAGTTTTCTAGGCAGACTGTAATTTCGTCAATAAATAATTTTTTCTTAAGAGTGATGTTACCCCTTGCATGCATCTCTTTCCTACTCGCAGTTTCTCTGAGTCAGAAGCGACTGTTCGTTCTTGTTAAGAACAACCAGGCTCTCCGAGTTCTGAGCGGAGGTGGGGTTGGGTGGTGCTGGTAAGTTTCAATCAGATTCGGAGCAGTACCAAATAAAGTTTCTAATATTCCTCCTAATACTTTTTTTCCAACTGGCACAGATTAATATTTTGTTAATGGCCTTTCTAGCATCTGTTGCAACGATGCTCTTCTTTCTTAGAGTAGGAAATTTCTTTGTTTTGTGTGTTTTTTTTTTTTTCAGCTTTTGGCCGGGGCCAGGTTTGAACCCGCCACCTCCGGTGTATGGGGCCGGCACACACACTCTCTCTCTCTCTTTTAAAGACAAGAATCTCTGTGCCCCCGTGGCTAGAGTGCCGTTGCCTCTGCCTTGCTCACAGCAACTTCAACCTCCTGGGTTCAAGTGATCCTCCTGCCTCAGCCTCCCGACTACCCGGGATAGAGTAGGAAATTTCTTAACAGTAAAAGTCAGGTTTCTGGAGTTACCTGACGTGGTCATACTGGTTTTAAAGTGTACACTACTGTATTTTTTTCACAGGTATATGCTGCTTTCATTGATGGAATAGGTTTACTTTTAGTCAATTTTGTGACAGAAAGGGCAGGATAGATTTCTATTTCTTGATGTAATCTGAAAATATTCCTTTTTAAAAAGTTTTGGGGTCAGGTTTGAGGAGCATAGATACAAGATGTTATGAAAATACATGCCCCAAAACATTTGTGTTTCTTATTGTAGTTATTTTGGGAGTATTTGGGGCAAAATTGTGATTCTCATTAATATTTTTTGTTGTTTAAGATCAAGTAGGTTTATGTGTTGTCCTTTTTGGTTTTTTTTAGAGAGAGTCTCACTTTGTCGTCCTAGGTAGAGTGCTGTGGCTTCATAGCTCACAGCACCCTCAGACTCTTGGGCTCAAGTGATTCTCTTGCCTCAGCCTCCCCAGTAAATGGGAGTACAGGCACTGGCTACACTACCCAGCTGTTTTTAGAGACAGAGTCTTGCTTTTGCTTAGGCAGGTCTCCAACTCCTGACCTCAGGCAATCCACCTACCTCTACCTCCCAGAGTGTTAGTATTACAGGCATGAGCCACCGTGCCCGGCCTTTATACGTTGGCTTTTAAAAACACATTCTTCTGTTTCTGATCTCTAGCTTCAGTTTTTTCTCTTTATCTAATAGATTAACTGGAGTTGTGTGTTTGTATGTGTTTAACCTGTTTTTTTTTTATTTTGGGGTACAGTTCATGTGTTTATTTTTTTATTTTCCCTTGATGCTAGATTTCTTAAACTAATTGAAAAAATATATATCATTTAACATCTAGTGTGAGTGTCAAAATGAGGTTAACATCAAGATTGCATGTGTAGATCCAACCCAAAGTATATGGAGAAGGTTCAGAATTCAACTCTAGCTATACATTAAAAGCAGAAGAGGCTGTTTAAAAAAAACACAAGGAAATAAAAGGGAAGGGAGGATGTCACCCAGAATGCCGGCCAATAAGAGGTAGATTAGTGTTGTTGTTGCAGTTAACTAAGAACAGAGCATAATGCCTCCCTACCCCTTTTTAAACCATGTCAGCAGCTTGGCACCTGTGGCTCAAGTGGCTAAGGCGCCAGCCACATACACCTAAGGTGGTGGATTTGAATCCAGCCCGGACCCACCAAACAACAATGATGGCTGCAACCAAAAAATAGCCAGGCGTTGTGGCGGGTGCCTGTGGTCCCAGCTACTTGGGAGGCTGGGGCAGGAGACTCACTTGAGTCCAGGAGTTGGAGGTTGCTGTGAGCTGTGAAGCCATGGCACTCTACCCAGGGGGATAGCTTGAGGCTCTGTCTCAAAAAAAAAAAAAAAAGTAAACCACCTCAGCAGGACACTATTCTTTGTGATGTAACTAATCTTGTTACATTAAAATCATCCTTTCATCTGGCAAGGCCTCCTGGATGGTCAGTTGTACATGTTCCTGTCTGTTTTTGAAAATTATTCGTTTGTTCTTTCACTACTTCTCTCACACATTATTTCTTGACTTTTTGGCATCTGCCAGTCACAAGGGCAGGGATTTGAGATAGTCATCATAAATAAGGATGTGATCCCCGACAGTTATAAAAAATAAAAATAATAAATGAGGATGTGTGTGCTTCTCAGTATTTTACATAAATGTTGTCTGGAAATTCTGCTTAGGACAATATTTAGGTATGAGACTTACCTTCTGGTAAAGATTACAAAATTATCTTTATTAATTTTTTTTTTTTTTTTGAGATGGAGCCTTAAGCTATCCCCCTGGGTAGAGTGCCATGGCATCACAGCTCATAGCAACTTCCAACTCCTGGGCTCAAGC